>KZ806909.1:163143-178082 GCA_000696205.2 Oncopeltus fasciatus | reverse complement strand
GCCCTCTCACTCACTATATATATAATTAATATCTTATTATTGTTTTAAAAATCGTATTACATTTTTTCAAGAATTAAAAATTTGAATGTCACAAGGGAACCGTAATGTTATGTTAAATTAGTTAAATATATCAAATTCTAATGACATAATTTTATCCCCATCAGAGAGAGGCATAAACTGATAATATTGATCTTTTCCTGACTTATTAATCAGTCTTTGTTTACATCTCATACATAGAGTTCACATAGAAATCCTCTGATAAAAACTTAAGTTTCAAATTTGAGGAAATGCGGTTGGTACTGAGAATTTTAAAACAAGACTAGAAATAGGTAAACCAATATTTACCTAACGAATGGAGAAAAAGTCTCATCTGACTATTACTTATTGTAAAATTAATTAATAACTATTCTCATTGCAAAAAAAATTCTACTTGGACCGTAAGGATAAAAGTAAACAAATAGGAAATTTATTTAATACAATGTGTTTAGTTATGGTAGATCATATTCAGCCAATGATTACAGTTAATTATAGTAAGTGGCATCTGAGTGAAATAAAGTGGCCTTGATGATAATAAATTACCGACAGAAGCTTTTGTAGGAGATAAGCTTTTGAAACTGTGGAAGTTAAAGCGAGCTTTCTGACAAACATTAGCCAAGAGGCTGCCGCAGACTGGCTGTCAAGAACTTTGGAATAAGTGTACTCAAGTCTGAGAACTAAGCACTTTCCACTATCGAAATAGCGGGGGGTTATCTGCAATTCATACTCAGATCCCAAACAAATAACGAGTGAAGCTTATTCATCTATCTTACAAATGAATAAGAAATTTATTTATCATACAAATTATTTAAAAAGGTCCTTCAAAATTTATTGTAAAGAATAAACAATCTCTGTAAAGTAAACAATCTGTGTTCCACCAAAAGTCGGAAAGAATTAAATGTTAACATACATCTGTATGTTAACACGGTACAACCCGGAAGAAGAAACGGTAACTACATGTATCTACATGTAGTTACCGTTTCTTCTTCCGGGTTGTACCGTGTTAAGTTGTTGTTATTTGCCGAGCTTTCGCACATCATGTGATGGCTTCTTCAGGGCTGAATAGAGAATGACAGTTGTAAACGAGAGATTTAAAAATCCAGGTGGTATATAATTACCATGTTTTATATAGCAGGTGGTGTATAATCCCGGCGAGGTCTGGTCCTTGGGCGAAGCCTGCCTTCCCATTGGTTGATACTGTGTTCTGGCGGCTGGTCTCTGGAGTAGTCAGGTAGCTGGTCCAGTTCTTGCTGAGTCTGTATCCGTCTTCCCTGTTGGAATTCTTCGGATTCTTGGTTATTTCGATGGCTTCTCTGATGGTCCGTCGATAGTAGTTGCTTTCCCGGGCCAGTTGCTTTCCATTGCTAACTAGCCACCAGAACACAGTATCAACCAATGGGAGGCAGACTTCGCCCAAGGACCAGACCGTGCCGGGATTATACACCACCTGGTGTATAAAACATGGTATTTATATACCATCTGGATTTAAAAAACAGCTCTCATTCTCTTTTCAGCCCTGAAGAAGCCATCGCATGATGTGCGAAAGCTCGGCAAATAACAACAACTTAACTCGGTCCAACCCGGAAGAAGAAAGTGTAAATACATCTGACGACCGTCAAAGCCTACGTGAACAACATAAAGTTACATGCAAAAAATAATAATTAAACCATTGCGAAAAAGGACAAAAATTTTTTTCAGAATTACCGTCGTGAAATCAAGTTATTCAAAATGTGATAAGATTTTTGAAAATTTTAACAGATCTTAAACTATCCTTCGTTGTAGAATTTTAATACGCGCCGTATTTAAAGACATACATTAAATATATACAGTTAATTTGGTATTAACGCAAAGAACAAAATTTATAATTAAAATATCTTCAATTTTGAGTTTCAGAAAAGTTTTCAGAACGCAAAAAGTTAAAAATATAATTTTCTAACATTTATTATCTACAATAATTTTATTGAGAGAGATATTTAAGAATATAAGTAAAATGGTTGAATCCTTTTCCCACTCTTCCATTCCTGCCAGTACAAAGCCAGATAATTGAATACATATTCCTTCACGCTCATCGCACATGTAATATATTTCATCATTTACTCTTTTTTATGTCCGTCCTAAAAAAAATAATCTTAAAAGAGAAATAAACTTATTTTTATATCCTGCAGGAAGAAATAAAAAAAAAAAAATTCCATTAGCTATTTAGAGATGCAAAAATGCATACATAAATATTACGGAGGGGGTTCATAGCCCAAGACATTAGGAAACATGGCGGCCGGACCAATATGTAGCTAATTTTGCTCATTAGCTTCCCCAGTAGCCTCCCCCAATAGAAATAAGGGCTGCATCGTCCTTTCGTAGGGCCTGTATAGGTTATTTTCTAGGGCCTGACTCAGAGGGTTCTGCCAACTAAGCATATGTTGCTGTGTAGTGATTTTTCCTTTTAAGTGATGCCCCACACTATTCTTTATTATTATTTTGTTTGTATTATTCATAGGGTAAAGTGTCTTCGGTATTGTTTTTATTTTTTATTTTTATTTTATTAGTAGATTGAACATTACTACTCTTTGTTATTAATGTAAAAGTTGTTTTTCGGAATTAATACTACTTAAGGAATTTAAATATTGATCAATATTCTAGGTACATTGTCTAAGAAACTCTCATATATATATACACAAAGTATTAATAGAAAATGAAACACTCGCGGCAGCGATATGTAGCAGTTAAGAACAGGTCGGATAGAGAGTGCAGTGCACACACAAAAAGAAACTATCACAAGGAGCACAATTCTTGGGGATCTCTCGCCCTTCGTCAGTGAGAAGTGAAGAGTTACTAGCTTTTCTTTTTGTGTGTGCACTGCACTCTCTATCCGACCTGTTCTTTTTTACTATATATATATACATATATATACAAATGAAATTTTAGAACTGTAGGGGGACACCTATCTATTAGTTTAAAATAAAACTAATCAACTAATTTAATTCATTAACTGTAATATTATGAACTAATTAACTATTCAAAATATTAAATTATTACTGAAATAGTTGTCAATAAAAGTAGTCAGTTTTTCTTAACGAAAATTCGTATGTCGCTTTCTATTTTCTCAGTTATTAGTAACCATTAGATGTTAATTCATTTATAATTGCATTCTTCATTGAGAAATACGTACATTTAAAGTTAATAGCAATAACTTTAAATGTACGTATTTCTCGCGCTGTTAAGACGAATGCTCATTGTGGCTTTTTAAAGTCATTGCTTATCATATAATTATACATTATATTATAAATCACAATTTTAATGCATAATATAGTTTGTGATCAATATCTTGTTAACTAAACTAAATATGTTTTACCTATAGCATATAGTAGACGTTTCCTTTGTTACAAAAGGCGCCTAACAAGGGAGATATTTAAGAATGAACATGTATGGTTGAGCTACCCTCGTTCCGGTCGGCCGTGAGCCATCCTCTATTGACTGAGGTAAATTGTTATGTCTGTGTTTTTCCATCCTCCTACAGGGGAAATATAATCAGTCTACGCAGTTCCTGCGAGAAGGATTTTTTTATCCTACGTTTTGAAAAAAATATAACTCTTAGTTAGAATTTGTATTCCACTATGACTGTAGACCATTGACACATGACCTAACGATGTGTTAGGTTTTTTTATAAAAAAAAAAAAAAGATTTTAATAATTACAGATATAAAAGGCGCTATATGAAATGAAGCACTCTTTAATGATAGTTATTTAAGTCAGGAAGTGGTGGTTGTGAGATCATGCACTCGTGGGGTGTTTGCCATCAAACATGACGTCAAGTGGACTAGAGACGGAGAATTGCTCCATTCGCGTGCTTACGTCACAACTCTCAAGTATATTAGTTTGTTTGGTGCTTGGAGAGGGAATTTCATAGAAGATAATACCATTCCTTCTCTTTTCTTCACTTCTGTGCATTTTCTATCCCCTAGAGTAGGGAGTTGTGTGAATACAGGTCGAAGAAAATTTTAAAGTGGAGAAACTAATGTTTGATTTATTTATATTAATTTCCCATTCTTCGCAATTTCTCATGTAGAAATGAAGCTTTTCACCTTAGTAATATGATGAAACGTTTAAAAATTTCAACAAATCTTCACCGATCCTACATTTTATTATTTTAATAAAACTTAATTAAAATATAACCTTCTGTTTCTTATTTCTTGATTGAAGCGAAAGGTCATTATTTTACCATCAATCTAGAAGTAATACACATTATAATCTCAAACTTTTAAAAATAAAGTAAATTAAGAAAAATATACAAAGTGTAATTTCGAGTGTTAAACCAGCTCTCTCAATATTTAAAAGTAGAAACAAAATTTGGCATTTAGGCTTTCATTTCAAATTGCAAAAATATTTGTGGATTTTAAATTGAGAAACCTACCATTTTTTTCTTTTTTTTGGTAGAAATCTGTTTAGGGAAAATAGGATTTAGAAGGACACCAAGATTGTAATATAGTCACTGCTGTTTGAGTTATGAAAAAGTTTGCTTATAATTATAGGTGTGAAATGTAATTTCCTAACGTATTTGCTATGTAAAATTTTATAGAAAAAGATTATTAAGGGAAAGATGTTTGAATGTAGCTACGATGTTTGAGCGCCTACCCGACTCTACTTTCCCGGCCAGTCTAGAGAAAGCTCGAGCTGTTCAAATCTTGTGCAAATTCTTCTCTATGCTGCAATGTGAATAAACTTTACTCGTTTACTCTCATTTTTGTCCATCTTAAATAGCAAAGAGGTTATTTTAGAGAGGAATTGCTTCGATTATCCAGATACTCTGTGACTTTTTAAAATTATTTTTTATTGCAAATAAGTTATTTATTTGAAGGATTTTGAATAATTATTCCAACTATGCTTTATAATTCTCTTTCTTCTCATAAATGACTCTGAGAACTTCGTCAGAGGACAAGAACCAACTTTGGCTGCTGCTGACATTGGTTTTCTTGAAGTTGCAAACAAGTGAAAGAGCACAACCATTGAAATAAATAACTCAATTGGTTTTTATTTCCAAAGGCATATAATGTATTACAATCGGCCGATAATAGATTTCATATGGCCTACCTAAATTTATCTTCACTATTTTCGAATTGTACATATATTTATTACAGAAAAAGCTGTTTTTCGTCCAACGATTCTTCATATCCACCTCAAATTCTAATCTTTCTAACAGAGAATCAAGGACATCAAGGAAGGTACTGTAAGTGAAGTTAGGGAGTGAAAGTAAAATGTGTGGAGCCCAGGGAATGTTTAATCAGCTGATACGAAGCATTGAAAAGTAAGTTTAGTTGGTATTTTCAATCTACGTTCTATACTATAAGTCGATTCTCCGACAACTTCTGCTCTATATTTGGCAATTGTTGTGATTAACTTTCCTCTGTATTTCATCTCTATTCCTAAACATTCCTTCAGGCATTCCAAATATTTTGTCAAAATAATAGAGCTTTTCACAAAATATTGTTTTTACAATTATTTTGCTTTTGACAAGTATACTATTTATTATATTAAATTAAGATGAACTTTTTTTTTTTCAATTTCTGCTTTAAGGATAGAATTTTCACTTGTAAATAACACACANCAAATATATATATATATACCATATGTAAACATATACATCAAACAGGGGTCATGATTTTTTTATTTGCTAACGCTGTACATGTGTATATAAAATATACATACACACACACAAACACACACACGCACATTTGTGTGTGTGTGTGAATGTTAGTCACTGTTTTAGTATCCAGTAGGAAGGATGAGTGAAAATGTAAAATAATAAAAATTCATAAAATCAACTACAAAAACAACCACAATTTCAACATTCCTTCAGGCTTTGATAAAATAGTAAATGAAAGAATCTATATAAAATTACAGTTTATAGTTCTAAATACATTTCTCATTTAAGAAATTATTTTCGTGTTTAGCTGCCTTCCGTATTTCTTAAATAAAGAAACCAAATTTGGTTTTTTTTTCTTTTGTGTTAGCCTCCCTTGCAACCACTTAGGGTCATTGGAGGGAGGGGCTATCTACAGGTTGCCACCCCATTTTAAACACCCATGGCTCAGGACAATCTTCTATGAATAAATAAAAGATTGACCTGGGTGTGATTTGAACCCGCGGCGTACGGATCCCCTGAGCCAGCCTGGCGCCCTTAAATTTGTAAACCATTTCCTATTGTAAACCATGGATTAATTTTTTATTAAAATTGTACGAAAGGAGAAAACAGGGGTTTGAAGGAAGAACAAATTGAATATTCATTAATATCTATGTTACCAATTGGGTTATAAAATAATACATCGTCTTATGCTCGAATTTTAACGACTCTCGTTATATACTTTTTAATTTTATAAATATTATTTTTAATGTGGTATTTTATTCCACTTAAATTTTAAATAATTATAGCACTTGCCCGGTTAGCAGGAGATCAAGGTTCGAGCCCTGGCTGAGACAGTGTCAAGTTAAGTACTTAACCACACATAATTATAAATAAATATACTTTTTATGAATTCTAAAAAAAATGAACAATATTATGTGATATAAACAAAACGCTATATATAATCTACCTATATCCAATTTTAATTTAATTTTTTTTTTAAATAATACACCAATAAAGACAATTTTGGGATTTTAAAGCTTGATTTTCCCTAGAACAACTTTCGCCCTTAACTCATTTATTCAAAGTCAAATCCCCTCAATGGCTTGACTAATAAATCTCAGATATCAGATTTGAGTTTCTCAACCCCACCATCCAGTAACAATAGTTACTTTACAATAGTTTAAAATATTAAATGGCACAAGTTAAAAAGCGTTTGTAGGGGAAAGTGTTATCTTTCCCTTATCCATGAAATGCCTTAAGCAACCATTTCTTCCTTTCAAGAAGAAAATTTTAATTACAAGAAAAATGTATTCAATAAGTTAAAACTGTTCTTAGGAATTATTTTTTGCCTGAATTTTTATCCCATCACTAAAAGGGTAAATCCAATATATTTATAGAAACTCTCTTAGTATGAATACAAAATAAATAATAATAAATGAAAGGTACTGATTTTCTAAAACAAACAATGAATAAAACGATGAAAAAAAATTCTCTAAAATGTGTGACAATCCATGCAGAAAATGAGGGAGAAAAATAAACCAGATATTGAAAATGAATTAGTACTGCATTTTTTGAAAAATATAATGTCGGTTGTTTTTTTTTATATTTTTTCGACTATTTATAAATCTTTCACAAATAACTTATAAACTACTCAATATATAATTTTCATTTATTTATTTTTTTATTATAAAATAGACTGATTCATTGAAGTTGTAGAAAGGGAGTGAAATATATATTGTGAGAGAATGAGGGACAGATTGTGTGTGCATATGTTTAATAGAGAGAAAGGTAGATGTGAAGTGTGTGTGTGTGTGTGTGTGTGTGTGTGTGTGTGTAAAAGGGAATAGAAGAAAGAGGAGAGGATGGAATAGTCCTTTAGTAGTCATGACGACGGAATTGCTAGAGAGAGAATAATTCACCGAGGTTTTGTGTAGTTAAATCCATTGATTGACTACGTCTTTGGGCAAACAGTTCTAAATAAGTGATCAGTTCATTCATGATTGAGGAGTGCCAGCTGACGGGACGTCCTCTGGGCCCCGGACATGCGCTTTCCAACCATGTTTCAATCTAATCCAAACTCACGGCTCTTCTCAAACAGCTTCAAAAAAGCACATTCTGCCTCTGATCTTTTCTACCTTTAGTAAAGGCGCAAATTTATTTATTTTTTCTCCTTCATTTCTTCCTTTTTTACCCAGACACTCACATTTTCGTGTATAAACAGACCTTCTTCTTTCTATAAAGGAAACATATTTTTGCAAATAAAACTTTTATAAAAATAAACTTCAATACTTATGTAATTAATTTGTTTAACAATGGTTTTATTGAATGATATCTATCATTTTAATTTATAATGATAATTTGAAAAATAAAAATAAAAACCGCATCATTCATAATTTCATATTTAACCTTTTAAGAGAAGTAGAATCTAAAAATAGAAAATAAATGCCTATTCGTCGTGCACCGTTCTACCTAGGTTTGATAAGATTTGAAATTGACTGATTCGGAAAATGGTCCAAACGCATTTGAACTTGATACGCCCAGTAAAAAGTTGGTTTCACTTGGGGAATGAGAACGTTAGAAAATGTAACTGCCATATTTTTGTAATCCTTTCGAGGCAATTCAACCACGCCAAAATTAACAATTTTTTTTTGTAATTTCATTGGAATTAACCAGCTGTTGTAAAATTCTAATTATAAAAGTGCCAAACTGAAATTACAAATTACAAATGTAGTTGCCTCTATGACTTATCTTATCAAATATGTGAAAGATTAAAGGCCCTAAAAGAGTCGAGACGTATTTCCAATTTATATGAGCCTGTTAAAATAAACTTTATTTTTTCTCATAGCTTTCTACCAATAAAAAGTTCAATAATATTCAAATTCACTTCGTTTACTTTAATTCAGATATTCTATAAATTTGCGAATAAAGATATAAATAAGGAATATTAGATGAATGAGAAAATAAAATAATTTGGAAAAATTTAAAGGGTCATCCAGATTTTTTTCATTATTCTATTTATTTGGAGTGAGAGTTAATCAATACTAACAGAATTAATATTTAAAACTAATGTGGGAAATTTTTTTAAAATTAGTTTCGTGATTCTAATTTGTAAAAGTTAAAGTATAAAAGGTAGAAGGGATTTCCAATTTAAGTAATATTTGAAGCTATTCAGGAATGATATACGAAGCCATCCAATCAATTTTCTTATATAAGATACTGGGCTATATTAGTTGCAGCAAGATACTTCTTGAGTCGATGCACAAAACCCTTGGATACAATAATGCATGGGAATAGAATGAAAAAAAATTTTACTACGTCAGCCGGGACTCAAACCCGGATCTCCTGCTTGCCGGACGGGTATGCTACCAATTAGCCTAGGTCGTGTAATTGGTTACATGCCAGCCCCGCAAGCAGGGGATCCGGGCTCGAGTCCCGGCTGAGGTAGTAAGATTTTTTTAATTCTATTCCCCTACATTTATTGTATAAAACTAATGAGGGATTAAATACCACAACAAATACAAAATTTAAAACCCTTGGATATTCATCAGAGAATGACTAAGTTCAGTAGTAATTCACTATGTTATAGCACGGGAGAATAGTAATGAGAACTATAGATGTCGTTAAGAAATGGTTTCAGAAGAAAAAGAGAACTATTTGAAGCTCCAAAGTAGTCGCTGCAGAAGATCCCACGTTGGAAGCTCTAAGGTATTCTGAGTATTTCAGATCCTCAACTTCTTCATGAGTTTTCCAAATCAAAGAGGTCGATGAATCCTCCTCAAAATGTTTGTCACGCGTTACTTGTACTTTGGATACTCACCTATAACTGACGTTTAAAGTGTGAAATCCTGCGATTGGTCAAAGCCATGTCAACAAAGTGCTACACTCCATCACGCAGGAGATGCGTAAACTGAGGGGTTTCCTGAACATATGTATATGAACTTCGCACTTCTTGTAAGCACTCACATTTATACCCCATTTTCTTGAAATTCAGACTTTTTAAAAATAACTTATCTAATAAAAGAAAACCGACCAAATTTTGTTGATCACACGATATTTCTATTGCAACTTTTTTACACAAATTTTACAAGAGTAGCTTTAAAAAAATGCTAGTTCAAATGGAGTTTTTTTTTTTTTTTTTACCATAGATATTATTTTAAGATTTTTTTGTTGTGATTCGGTCAAGTTAGATATAAAAAACACAAATTAAAAAAAAGGTTTTTTTTTTAATTATCTGTCAACGTATCGACTTACATTGTAAGCAAGACTGAACCCCAACTAAAAAACATCTGATAAAAATGCTAATGCTTATTTGTGTAAGTGTAGATAAATAAGCAGTATTTTTAAAGTTTTAAAATAAATTTTTAAAAGTAGCATTTTTAATTTTTTCTTTTTTATTAAACATTGTATGACTCTTTGAAGGTTGAAAATTATAGTTTTAAGTTATCTTAGAGAAAGACCAAATTTAAAAAAAGTGGTCTATTGTGAACCGTAGAATAATTTATTTTTAGTTGAAACCGAATAAGAGATAGAGGGGGGATTAAAAATTATTATATTATGGTATACTTTGTTTGTTATATATAATATATATAATTTAAAATCGCGAAATCATTGTTTTTATAACCTTTTATAGTTCACTTGTGTTTTCAATATAACCCTTGTTTATTTAAAATCCTATAAATACGGATATGCTTCATGATTTATAATTTTACTCGTATATGATTTAAGTAAAAGTTTATGGGATAGAGTAGGTAAAAAAATCTTTTTTCTTACGTTTTCGCAGACGCTTATTAAGGAAGATGCTTATGAAAGTACCTACCATGGTTAAGAGTATAGTGGTCCGAAATTAGTTAAAAAATGTTACTAGATCCTCTAGTATAAATTCTTTAATGGCGAACATAATTCGTAATGATATACAAAATTTCTATTGTTTAAGTTTATAGAAATTTCACGAATAGTGCATATTTAAAGTGTAATAAAAGAATGCAAATTAAAAAATATTCGACACAGAATCCATTGTACCCTTAGTGATTTAAACCTCTCATATTCACAGTTTCCTGCAGCTAGTGAGAAAATGTAAGTGGCTATTATCTACGAGCCCTTTTGAAACATGAAGCACCTGTTTTATATACTATGTAAATTATTATTTATGAACCGAAGTAGGTATCATTATTATACCTGTATTTATATATATTATTATAAGTAAAATATATTTAAATAAAGTAAAGGAAAGACTCTCTAACGTTTGATGCCTCTGATACTAGTGCTTCTGAAATTTAATAGAATACTTAATTTATTGCTCTAGATACTACAAAGAAAAGTAAATGTGTATCTATGACTTAACCAAGGAAAATATATTTATGTGGCTTCAAAAAGAAGAACTTCATGGGATAAATTAGATTACCTAATAAACGCTTTTGATGGCTTCATAAAATAATCAGTGTTATAGCAGACTTCTGCATTATCTTATAAGCTTTATGAAGGTCTTCCTCTTTCTTATCCTGGAATACTGAGGATATCAACATATGAGATAGGGCTTGCGAGGTTAGTATGTGGAATTTTATCCCTCTGAGGGGTTAGTAATATAACCAAGAAGGAAGCGCACATAACTAAAATGTTACGGCATATTTTTAACATTGTGTTACACTGTTTAAGGTGTATTTTTAATAAAAATTTAATAGCAAAAATTCATAAGGTAATCAATATAAAGTAAGGATAGTAAAAGGTTATCTGTGTAATCAATACTTATAGTATAGATGAGCAGAGGCTCTAAATTTTTATAGCCCTGTTATAAAAGCCAAATTTTCAAATTCATTCCCCTTTCTTAGACCACAAATATCCGTCACTCATCACAAAATATGAAATTACAGTTTTGTTACTAATTTAATATTAATTAATTAGAATATTTATCAATTAAAAAATTATTAAGGCCTAGTAAATAATAAAATCTCTTGTAACGTATATCTTTATATTTACTTGTGTAATACTACAAGGAATTAGAGTAACGATAATGTTTAAAAATTAAAGATATAATTGATATAAAGTTCATGACAGAGAGTCATGGAAATGTGAACTTAGGGACAGGACGTCCTCTCTCATCTTCATGATAGCCCTGAAGAGGGCTTACAATGTAAGCCGAAACGTTGGCAGATAATCCTCTATAAAAAAATACATTTTTTTTAAATTTGTGTTTTTTGGATCTACATTGACCGAACCCCAACTAAAATTATCTAAGAATTCCTTAGATGCATCTCCTATTAGTACGCTAAACTCCAGCACAGGCACTGTATTTGCATTTTGACGGTATTTCAAAGTAATGTTTAAGCTTCGACTGTCAGAGCAATATAATTAGAGACAGGGTCTGCACCCCGTATGGGGAAGGAGTACAAATACACTTTTGACTTAGTCATGGAATACAGAGGACGTATAGGTCTGTTTTGACAACCCTTATATCCGCTGGCGATAACTTCCCTTAGGAAGTCACCGCCTACTTAGGCAGGTTAATTCTACTTATTAATGACATTACCCTTAGCCCGAGCCATGGAATAACGTCACTCCCTGCATAAGTCAATTGCAAACGTGCTGCTTTATAGGACGAGGAACCTTACTCCCACGATATGCGCCGAAATAGGCCCCTGGAAAGGAAGAAGTCTCTGATTAATGGATGTGCGAGGAAGCACAGCTGGCAGGCCCATATGGAATCGTTACTAATTTATTTCTGGCAATTTAGAATCCCATACTAACACACTAATATACTTTTCATTACTCAAGATTTTATTACAAAATTGAAATATATTGTTACATATTTTTTATTTATAATTCTGAACCTTCCATAATTTTTTTCATCACAAAAATAAATTAAACTATTCGATTCGGCCCCTCTAAACTTCCCCCTCTCCATTATCCGATTTCCAGCAAATAAAATTACAACCACCACCGAATTTAGTTTCTCTGTTTGAAGAAATTAAGGTCTAGTTCAACTCTCCCAGTTATGTACGTATCTTCTTAAAATAATTATTTTTTTAAAGAAATAAAATGCAAAAGGTACAAAATTAAAAGTTAAAAAATTACTTACATTATTTTTTATTTGTATTTCATAACTCAAAAAATAGTAATGTTACATTATAGTATTCCTGTAAACTCTTTTTCGCCCCCATCCAATTTCAACCATTGATGAGCCCAAGGAACCATTTATGGTACGAGGCTCTAGCTTTGTAAGAGTGGGGGATCCACTTGTCCATTGTTGTTAAATTCATAAATATAAACATATTCTGTTTTGTACACTTAATTTTTACAATTAAAACTAAAATAAAGATATTATTTTAAGTTTTGGGCTTCCTCTGAGGCCCTTCACTTAGGTCCGATTGAAACCAAAGCTAAATACCAAATTGTATGTATTACATAATAAACCAATTAAATGAAATATAATTGTTGAAAATTTATATTTCACATTATCATAACTAAAAGTATTTGTTTCGTCGATTTTGAATTGTCTTTATTTGAAACCCCGTGTCTCTGGACCAATTTCAGCCTTTAACAAGGTATTGAGGTTTTATATTTTGGCAGTACTCCAAACGTCCCCTCTCCTTTGGTTTGAAAGAGGTTAAATGACGAGTCTTCTTGAAGATTCAAGTCCTGATTAACAAAATTTAAAAATGAGAATTTTCGTTCGTATATTTGACCAACTTTCCCTCAGATTCAATATTAATGCCGTTATTGAAAAAAAAAAAAAAAAAAACAAACAAACATTGCTTCTCTGGACGGAAGAGACAGGGACACTGAGGAACGCATATTGTTCCATATTAATAATGATAGCAGTGGGGGGGGGGGGGGGTAGAAGCCTCTTATGCGATAAACCGGTTATCGGAGCGGGCTGGAACTAATTAAGGGGTTGGGATTGGTAGCGTATGGGTAAGTCGCTCTGAATGCGACTACCTTGGTAATACCCCCTCTCCAGGTAGGACCTTCCAGAATAATCGGAATAGGTAATCGATTGTAGGGCTCTTGGGCCGCTTCGGAAAAGTGACTTGTGGCTGTCCCATGGACCAAATTAGGTCGCACGCTGAGGCCCGCAGGTATGATTGAATTTACACTGAGTATGATAAGTACTACTCAAACTACACGAAAGCAATTAATTGGAGTACTTCATTTTAGGTAACGTTTTTTAAAATTGCTATTTTCCGAGAATGATTTTTTAAAATGCTTTTGAAAAAGTCAACCCATTATTAACGTTATATAAAAATTGTCCACATGGGACATTTGGGAAATATCTTAAATGGAACTACTTTTGTATACGGCTAAATAAAAAGTAGAGCATCATGGATAATATATATTATTAATTTGAAAATTTATTGAATTTATACGCTTTATTAAATAATAATTTTAAATAAAATAATTCATTAGATTTTTTATAGGCTAAATTATTAAATTAGGTTACATAAGTACATATATTTAGTACAAACAACAATTGAACCTATTACCCATAAAAACTACTAAATAAATATAAAAGATGAATATCTAAAGCTAATAACAAATAGGTACACATAAATTAACTGTGTTTCTTTACAAAGAGGCCTTAAGACTACTTACAATTACTAATTACACATAATGGCGGACGCTAGCAGAGCCACTTTTATAACTGTATGGAAGGTTCTAGGCAGGCCTAGATGAATCCAATAGCTGTTTCTGGTAAAATGTGATTTCCTCTTCTAAGTGATGAGGAAGCAGGTGGCCACCTTCAAATGGCCCCCCGTATGGGTCTGGCAACCGCCTCGATATTATTCGATATCCTCTTCCTCTAAACCCACTAAAACCTCTTCCGATTTCAACCGATGAAGACTAAACAAAAAACAATAACGAAATTAATTTATGTGCTTAATTAAGAGGGGGTTCTCACAGTTTTAATGCAGTTTAACTCATAAGTGTTAGTAAAAATGTGATAAAGAGTAAATTTCAGAAAATTAAGTCATTACATATTTTTGCTATCACTCATAGCAATAATACATTTAATAGCAACATTTTTTTTTTTTTTAAAGATCAAAAACTGAATCTGTTATTTAAAAATTAATAATGCTAAAAAACTTACAGAAATACATTTTTATTTTCTTTCTCCTTTTATCTATCGGAAGAACTGTAAAAAAAACTTCCAAAAATCACATTAGAGTACTAACATGAAGAGATTGAAATCTCTGAAGGAAATTGTTAAAATGTTAACATATTATCTGGTAAAACTGTTTAATTCCAATAAATATCACAAAAACGGTCAATTATTTTAAATTATATACAATATA
>KZ806909.1:110560-127161 GCA_000696205.2 Oncopeltus fasciatus | reverse complement strand
ATATTATATATATATTGTGTGTGTATATATTTTTTAATATTTAAACAACAGAAATCGGTGTCGCATAAATCTATTTTAAAAAATTTGATTCTAACACCTTACACTGTCTTTAATACGCCAACAGCAAATATTCAAACTCTGAAATTTTTTCACGGAATGCCCCACCGCTCAGAATTTATATCTATTAGTGTAATTACAAAAACAGACTCACTTATATGTATGTGGCCAAATTCACCAGAAACTGACAGTACGAATCATTAGAAATTGTGGGGGGGGGGGGGGTGGAAGAAGGAGTACACCCCCAGCTATACAACCCTAGGATTAACTGTTTAGTGTATTTCTATCCACCAGCGCCTCCTGAAGAGGGTTGTCAAGGAGGCGACAGGAACAAACCTCAGCTACTCTTCCATCTTATTGGTTGGAATTGCACATCGCATAATTTATAATAATTATGTATATAATAAAGTTCTCTCTTTTGAACTAGACTTATGCTAAAGATGAGTTACAGAAACTCCAGATTTATAAGTAATAAATCCTAATATATTGCATGTGCAAACATCTTTTAATTTAAAATGGCAGTGATGTCATAAATTTCACAATATTGTTTATATATTTTGTTTGCTACATTTTGTCCCACTTCGGCAATTTTATAATCACACAACTTTATTTTGTATATTATTTTTTGTATTTCAAAATTTTTTAAATTATTAAATTTTTATAGAGTTGTATACAAGTTATTTTAGTTCTACTTCTAGTGCAGTCAAAGACTCACCAATGACAATTATTTTTGGTAAAATTGCTTATAAGGTCATATGACTACTCAATACATTGAAATCAAAACTTGTCGTTAGTTGGATTTATTATAACTTTTGACGTTATTTAGCATTGTTCGTCGCATATCTAATAAGGGAATGCTTAAATAATGATATGTGTGAGGGACAGTCGTTTGTATTTGATCGGAGATAAATAAGTAGTTAAACGGGAAGCCAAGCAGATTCGATTTCCAGCGACAAGAGGGAGCACTTGACCCAGATGAAGTACGCCGAGTGCGATTGAATTTCAACAGACCTGGAGAGGAGTATGTCGGCTGGAGTTGTGCCGCCGGAATCCCTGGAGCGAACCACCGCCATTCCAGGCCCTTGATCTACTCTCCGATTCCTCCGCTGGAGTTTTAGCGAAGAAGATAACCTTCGTTATTCGATGATTTTTGTTGGGGCTCGGTCAGGGTAGCTTCTGCAAAAACTCTCCATTTGAACAGAGAGCCTTCATTAAGTAAGTAGGGCGTAGAATATTTGAATTACATTCCAAGTGAAGTCGCTATACTTATTCTTTAGCAGCCAGGAAAAATACGAAGCCCTGAGTGGACTGCTTGCATTAAACTCAATAATTAGATTGAGTCATGTGTGAGTATAAATGACTATAGTTATAAGAAAATAAAAAACTATATACGTCCAAGGGGCAGAATACATGTCACGGATATATTTATTCTCGACCCATGGCATACTAGAGAAGGCACACCACTCTGGCCACCTGATTTCTTTTTTTTTTTTTAAATAAATAATGGTGTTTCCCAAGCATTTGATAGGGTCTGGCACAGTGGTCTTCTGTTTAAACTGATATCTATACTTCCTAGTAACACTTAACTCATCCTTAAGTCTTAATTATCCAACCGTTTCTTTAGGGTTCGGCAAGGATTAGATTACTCCGAATTCTACTAAGTAGAAGCGGGAGTTCCTCAAGGCAGTGTGCTTGGACCTATCCTATTTATCCTGTACACTGCTGACATCCCTACCCATCCAAGTACCCTCTTAGCTCTATTTGCGGACGACAAAACTAACCTATCCTCCCATCCCGATCCTAAAACTGCTTCTAAAAACCTACAAGATCCCCTCGAAAAAAATCTAAAAAGAGTGTGGCAAATGGAGAATAAAAATCAATGAAGAAAAATGCGTTAAAGTTAATTTCCATCTGCGGAAGAAAGGCTTCCCTGCAATTGTGAAATTGAACAATATTCCTTTACAAAACTCAAATTCCATTCGTTACCTTGGGTTCCATCTTGACTAACGACTTACATGGGGCGAACACACTAAATTAAAAGACAAGAACTCAATCGGCGATATAGACTTCTATACAGACTCATGAATAAGAACTCCAAACTTACGACTGAAAACAAACTGACGCTCTACAAAACCTTATTATGACCAATCTAAACTTACGGAGTAAAAATATGGGGTGCTGCTAAGACTTCTAACATCCAAAGAATCCAGTCCTTTCAATCTTAAACCCTGAGAATAATTGCAAATGCTTCCTATTACGTATCTAATTATTCCCTTCACCACAATCTTAATATTCCTTTTGTCCAAGACCTCATTTCTTCCTGCTTCATCCTTTTCCAAAGCAAACTGCCATACCATCCTAATCCACTAGTACAGACCATGTCTTCCAACTCCAACCCCTACGTCGACTCAGATGAAGATGGCCCCGTGACCTCCTGGGGACATAGCCTGTAAATAATTTGAGAGTGGTGTCATTGTTCACCTTCTCTCCTCATGTGATTGACATTGAATGTCATTTTTATTTCATTGTAATTAAATTACAAAATGTTTTTTTTTAATTAAACATAATGTAATAAATAAATGAAATTTATTAAAAAAAAAAAAAAATAATGGTACCCAATTAGGGCTGGGAGTTCCTTTGGAGAACACAAGCAATCCACTAGGTCCTTACAAACAGAAGCACAAAAAGAGTATATACTAACTGTGCACCCTGAGCATGGAACCTGGGATCTTTCGTTCAGGAGTCCAGTATCCTGTACCAGCCCACTGGTCCCTTATAATATAGTTATTTTTATACCTATATTGTTGTAGCTATGTTCAAAATTTCCCAGGTGAATTTTAAAATATAAGTATTTCACGCAGATGTCCTATATATAGGAACATATATTAACATATCCGAGAGTGGATGGTCTGGGTCTAATGGGAGGAGAAAGGTCAGGACAAGCTCTCAGTATTCTAACTTTATTTTTAAATGTATTTCTTATTTCGTGTCTTTAGTACAAATGTATAAATACTCGGAACTTATCTCGCACACTTGCTATCTGTTATGCATTTTTTCGTAATGATTAAATTGGAAGATAATGACAATTGTTTAATTTAATCTATTTGAAGTTTTAATTCTTTTATTATTAGATATAATTTAAGTTATTGGTTTTTTAATAAGAAACCTAATAACTAGGTTAGTTTAATTATTTAAAAGAAAAAGAATGCCAAGACTAACATATCTAGGAAAGAAAAACTCTCCTTGTTAATATGAAAATAGAAAATATTATCTCTAATAAGCGTTTTTAAAATAGATGAAAACAGACACACACACACACAATCATATATAAAGATAAGTAAAAAAAAAATATTTTAATGCCTCCTCTAACTAAAATAAATTGATTCAATTTAGGAAAATAGGGTTTGAACTCGGATCATTTGTTAATTTTAACAATATTATTTTTATATTTATCGAAGTACAAATAGCCTTAATTCCTAACTCTATGTTAAACACCCATGGCTTTTATATTTCTCGATTGAAGCCTGCCCAGGATTTTAACCCGCAACGCCAGGAGTCAAAGGCCCAAATGTATTCCGTCTGCTAGCCGAGCGACCATTACCAAGTTGGTAAGGGAAGTTCTCAAGTATGGAACTTTTTTTGAAAATATGCTTAATGCTTGAAATTCATGTTGGTCAGTGAAATAAAAGTTTTTAAGATTTTTATTTTAAGATTAATGTTTTACTTAAGAAAACCAATCAGTGTTTCGGTTTTTTTTTGAGACAATGTTAACCAGTGAATATGACAGTAAAACCGTCTATCTCACACTCTTAAATATATTTTTAAATATCAGTAGACCCTAGAAGCAGTATTAAAAAAAAAAGAGCTACCCACAGTTCCAGAAATCCGCCTCAAGCTACTTCGTAAACATTATTATAAGATTTCTTATGTAAATATTAAAGAGGAGATATAGGAAAAAAATGTTAATACAGCTGGTAATGGGCTTAACGAATTGGGAGAAGATAAAGGAAGCTGCTCAACCCCTTTAGTTCATTCCTAAATTTCTTCTTTATTTTGCATCTTAAGTTACAGAATTATCGTTTTGGAACGATAAAAGTTTACAAATTTTGAAATTTTTTATTTTGCCTCTTCTATATTAAAAACTTTTTTTTTTTCATAAGACTACAATTAAGGAATACATGGACGACTTATAATGTTTAACTAAACGAACTTCATGTAAGTTGTGAAGAATATATACTAGAAAGCATAATAATATAAATTATAAATGTGTCAACATCCTTTTTTTACAATACTTATTTTTTTCTCTTTTGAAAATTAAGAACTGTTTTCTTGAAAATCCTTCAAGCACAATCCTTTTAATGTTATAACCTGCAATGCCTGTGAAGTCAGTGTACTATGCTTTAAAAATAGCTTTGCTAGATTTTCCGAACCTACATTCAAAATTTGATAATTTATTTATTATTTATATGAGCAAAATTTAATTATAAAAGTGATAGGTAATCTGAAATTTGAAGTCTGATATAAAGTAGTTTTCGTGATTCATCATGCGCCATGAATGCGGGACTTACCTGAAACATACACTTAAATTTAATATTCTAGGAACCAAAATTAGTTGTTTCCAAAAGCAAAAATTGACCAATGAGATTTAAGTGTGAAAAAAGGAGTGTCGGTTATTATTAAAACCAGATGAATTGAATTGGGGCTTAAATTGCAATCTACAATTCGATACAAAATTGAATATGGACCATGGAAGCCGAATTATTCAAATTATCAGGACAGTCTTGAATTGACCTCTCTCGGAATAATAAACTGTCTGTGATGTCCGTTAATCATATCACTAATCCGGGTGCACTCCTATTTTTTTTGTTATATTACAAATATCGATTGCTATGAAGTTTGTTTCTAATTTTTATTTTATGGACACCCACCGGGATTGAACCTTGAAGCAATAGCCCTTTTAGTAAGAAACCGAAGACCGGTTCCCTCAATCACAATAGTTATAAAAAGTATCCTATAATAATTTAAAATTATTAATAATTAATTAATTTCTTTCGTTATTAGAAAATTTGTTGGAACAGACTCCAAAAACTAATCATCTTTTATTATAAGTAAGGCTGGTGCATTTTATTATAACTGGGTGATTGTATAGATTTATTATATTTTACAGATATTTGTAAGTGCACTTCAGTGTATATATGTGCATATAAGTTTGTTTTTATGTTTTTTATATTTTTATAAATGTATAGCAGGAACTATTAGGTATATTCATTTGCCATTATATGTTTATAAGCATTTAAAATATTATTGTAAGATGATTAGGTAAAAGTATTACTTAGAATAGAATGAGTGTAACTATTAGTGTAATGTAAGTACATTACTTACATTTTATCAATTCAAGGTAACTTAGTCTGTAGGAATTACTAAATTACTAAGAATGTAGTAATTTTAACTTATTCGAACTCCTTTGGAAAATCTCTTTAGAAGTGAGTTTGGAGTATTTCTCCCTCTGAGATCTCCCTGAAACACGGTAAGCATTCCTCTTGCAAAATGTACCACCATGAATAGGCTTGACAGTTCCATCAGCTGTTTGCGACTCCGGGAAAGTGGAAATTCTTTTGCAAATTGCTTGCGTTAAGCTTCAGAAAGAGGCGTAGACTATATTGATGGTAAAGTCTCAAACCCCCACTAATTCCGCTAAACACAATTCTTCATTTTATTTCTGAAAGTATTTCTAAGATGGTGCTTGAACTGAATTGTCCAATCTTGACTTTCTGTACAAAAGATGTTACAAGATAATTGGAATGCCAGTATCTTAACTGAGCTCACTTAATCATTTCCTTTACCTAGAGCCTCTACGAGAAGAGGTCGTCTTAGCATCTCTGTTGCATCAATTCCCAATAAACCCGTACATATACATTCATATATTAACTCCACATGTGTTTTATTTATGAAAAGTTCAGAAATTTTGTCTGTAGATTTTCCAAGAAGATTGTCAACCCATTAGCTTTTCACTCATACATATCTCAACTCAAATATTTTATTAGTACTTTTTGTAAAAAATATGTTTAATTTTAAATAGAAAGAAAAGAATTTGCCATTGAAACCTGAACTATAGGTTTTTTGACTTATTGCATACTTATAAAATTTTAAAAACTCTGGTTAAAAGACAACTATGAATGAAAAATATAAAAGTTAATATACATCCAAGCTTACTTAGAGTGTCGAGGTAATTATTATTATTAGTTTGATGAAAAATTAAACAATTTATCGTACACAGACAAACACAAATATGCTTGATATCATTTTAAAAATGATTTTCAAGCATATTTGTGTTTACAGCTATATCTTTAGCCGTGTCATGTGAGTACTCACGTGAGCTTGGCCAGACCTCATAAATCTAAATTTCACTCTACTACATGCATATACACTTTGGAGTACCCGTTTTACAGAAAGCAGGGTCCTGCATTTTATAGGTTAACATTGGGTTTCATGTAAATGATAACATTTCAATTGTTTATATGGCATTCTACAGGGAAAATAATATTTGTTACATACCTAATTTTGATTACTCTTTAAACAGGTAATAACATCCTCTTTCTGACAAAACCGAAGTCGTTTGCTTTCCTGCAAGAAAAATAAAAAAAAGATGCATAAACATAAAAGATAAAAAAAGGTAAAAATAAGAAAGAAAAAATATTTTTTATACTTTTCAATGTAATTTATGATACGTTGATAATTTGATGAATGTATTATCATGAGCTTATTAAATTATATTATATTCTATGAGGCAATAGACAAACAAGTATTTCAATATAATAATTCTAATAAGTTCTAACCGTATTAATAGAATAGGACGTTAAAAAAAAAACTCAACATATTTCTTAGCTGTAGATCGACTTTAATTATTTCTATTTTAGTACAGGCAAATGTTTATTTTATTACTAGTTAAGGTAACCACCCATTCCAGAGAGGAATGGGAAATTGGGGAATTCAATTGTTTTTGCGATTCAATACTAATATTTCTTTAGAGCTCTTTTGAGAAAATCCTCCTCTGGAAAAAGAATTGTTCTGAACTTTAAATAGATTTTCATAAAATCAAAACCATTAGTATTTAGCTGTCGGAAAAAATAGTAAGTGACTTTAAAAAAAAAAAATGAAAATTTTAAATCCAAATTAAAAATCACTCAGCAGATTTCTAAGCCCTCGGATCAATTTCTGAAATAAAGAATATACCCTTAGATACCCCTAAGCAGGCTTTTTTTTCGAAAAATTAAAGCATGCCCAGAGACATGGGTACTTAGAATAGGGTAGATATCTGTAGATAGCCCATTTTTCCATGGTTCTAAGGGATTTTAAATGGAGAACATATACAAAAAAAACAATTCACTTTTTCTACCTAATAGAAAATAATGCATGTTGATAAAACAAAAGAGACCTTTTGATCCTATAGAAAAGGAAATATATCTCTAATTTTTAAATTATCTAAAAGAGGTAGCATTTTAAGTTCAGCGCATTTAAAAGGTTTTATATTTGCGTTTTATTTCGGTTTAATGCTCAAGGCTTCGTTTTATGCAAAGTCAATGAAAATTTGGAAACATTTTGTGAAAATTGGAGCTGCGCAAGTGAGCGAATTTCTTTCGATATGTGAGTGTATGTTTGGATAAGCCTCATAACTGTTAGCAATGCAACTCATGTAGAATTTATACACTTTTAATAAAATTTATTTTTATTCTTTCAACGTAATGATTTCCATAGCCTTACTTACAATTAATAAATTGTTCTGATATATAATAATTACTCATTTATTATGTTATCAATTAGGTTGTATATTATGATTACGGAATTCTCTAATGTTTAGTCAATTTGACCACGATATTTTCATACAGTTCATGGCCTAAATCCACTATGGGCCTAATAAGATTCGATGCTAATGAATGAAATATTAGTTTTATTGGCTGTGAATTTGTAATTCTTATTTCTTGAGATTTATAATTCGTGAAATTTTTATATTAACTGAAAATAGTTTTTTTTTTGGGGATTCTTTATTACAAAAATATTATACTTCTCACTCTGTTAATTATTTCCAAAAGATCAAAATTTGCGTTAACATTATATAATTTTAGTTAAATAAGAAAAGTCTGACCTCACAATGCATTTGAAGAATCCTGGAGATTTTTCCTGTTATGTGGTATTTAAATAAAAATAAATATTTCAAAATAAATAATTGATAAAAGAAAATCACTGGTACCTTTAGCAATAAAGATGTATAATTTTCTAAGATTCTTCTAATCGCGAAAATTTGTGTCAATACTTTAATTGTTGGCTTTTTTCTTAGTTAGAGAAGATAAAATAAGGAATTAGTAAACGTATTTCATACACATTGCAGGGAAACATTCATTAAGTGAGAGATGATTGAAGTGTGGTGGGGAGACGATTCTCCAGTCGAGGTGGCAGAGCGTTCGGAATCGTCGCGTTCACGAAACTAAGTCCGTCCGTCCGTGTGAGCAGTTCGCGAGTGGCGCGATCACTGGTCTCCCAGCCGCACAGAGATATCTCCCACCGAGGTATTTCAGTCTGATAAACAACCCCACTAAATCCCCAACACAAATAATGTTCCAGGTGTCTGTTTGCCTCCCACGCGTATCCTGTCTTTGCTGTTTGTTTCAGATATCCTACAAAGTCGAACGGCTCATTTTAGAACCTCTTATCTCAATTTTCTACCAATTTTTTTCTTTGCCATTAGAGACTTTAGGAGATGTGACTATAGGATCATTTAAAAACATTGACAAAAAGTATATTTTTTAATCTGTGATCAGACATTTAGAAGCCTTTACTATGACTACGAGTAGCCCTTCGTATTGGAGTAGAGTGTACAATTTTCCTACATGTTAATGAAGATGGACATTATAGAATTAAATTTATATTATTTTTTTAAAAAGCCTGAAAGAAAATAAAATGTCATTGATACCGACCTAGAGGGAAGAAATTAGAAAAAGTGCATAATGGTCCTTATTAAACACACTCTGTAAAATAAAAGACAATGAACTGAAAAATAAATTTTTAATTGTATTAATTTAAAATAATATTATGGTGAATATTGACTCATCTACAAGACATTGCAAAAAGGCCTCCTGATAATCAAATTTAATTTTTTTTAAATAAAAGATGCAACTTCAAGCCAAGTGTTAAAAGTAGTATGCTTAGTTTTACCTCCTGTTGAAAGGAACTGTTAAACTTCATGTTTTTCTCCTATTATTGAACCACTTTGGTTTGTGGAAGAAGGGTCCGCTTAAAGTGAGACACCATATTCTAAACATCCATAGCAAGGGAAAGCTTCTATTTCTTGAACAAAGAACCCAAAATGGAACTCGAACACGGAGCGCCAATCTTAGAAGTGTCAGACTAATCCAGCTCCTCTAACGATTATGGTTAAAATTTTTGAATTAAATCATAATAACTGTGCTCTCATTGAATTATGTAGTGTCAAATTCCGCATGAATGTCAGTTCCTTGAAAATTAATTTCAACTTATTGATTTCAGAGATAACATTGTTTTTTAAGATTTAAAGCACGTTAAAATGAATGCGTGTGACGTAAGTTTCTGTGGAATTATTACTAGTAAATTGCAGCTGAAATTTAATTTTATCAAAAACTATTATATAAAAGAAATTGATTACAATATTGAAATTCGTGGATCTAAATTTTATGTTTTTAAACCCTTTGGGGAGTTGTGGTATTTATTTACTAGAAACAAGGTCACACTATCCCCTAAA
Source organism: Oncopeltus fasciatus (assembly GCA_000696205.2). Taxonomy (NCBI): domain Eukaryota; kingdom Metazoa; phylum Arthropoda; class Insecta; order Hemiptera; family Lygaeidae; genus Oncopeltus; species Oncopeltus fasciatus. The sequence goes on along the minus strand of KZ806909.1, from coordinate 117,332 downwards.
GGTTGACTTGCTAGCAGACAGCCAGTTGGCCGGCAGGGGCGGGAGATACCCCAACCCTTGCAATATAATTACTGGGGGAAATTGAGGTGCCCTTCACCACATTCTCCCACAGGAAAATGCTTCATTTTCACACATCGATAGACGGCACTGCTTGTCCTTTCTATCCAATAGCAGCCCTCATCTGTCCAACCCTCTGGATTTGTATTCCCTGCTTCTATGAACGTCTAAATGTTTAACTTAAATGTATTTAACAGTTTTACACATGTGTTACAAATGAAATATAATAGTCAACATGCAAATATTAGATTTTGGATTATGATTTAATTACCAGAAATTATGAGAAGTTACAATATTATTTAAAATATATTAATAAAATATCTGGGATAAATTAAATCTCCACAGGTGTTGTCTCCAGGGTCAAATGTTCATTAACAAAATGTCATGAACATTTTATCCAGATGGCAATACGTTCCCTTTTGTTTTCATGATAACCCTGAAGATGGCTAACAATGTATGCTGAAACGTTAGCAGATAATTTAAAAAATACACTTTTTTTAAATTGCATTTTTTTTTATCAACCTTGACCAAGCTGCAACAAATTCTCTACTAATAGTCTCCACTGTCAAAAACTCTTCATTTCTCTTTCAGTTAGTTCGACGAAAAATTGATAACTCAATTGTATACAGACAAGTGCACAAATAAATTATTAAATATTTTTTGGAATTATAATATAATTTATAAATAATAACAATATATTTGCCACCTTACTCATGTGATCTTGGCTAGCTCTCAGAGACATTAATTTCCCTCCTACACGCTCATAGACATTTTTGGGTTAGCTTTAAGGCAGTCTTTCAAGAAGTAGTTTGGTCAGTGATGTCTTATACATCTTTATTTAAAAGTAATCAATTAGTTGTAATGGTAGGTTCTTAGATCTTGTTTTTGGAGGGGTCATTAGTAATGAATTCAATATGGTTACGTTATTATTTAATGGTATTTGTAAGCATCCGTATAAAGTTATTAGAAATCAGTAAGTCGGAGCCAGCTAGCTTCAGTGACCATGTAAGATTTATAGACTTCGGTCATGAATGGTATTTCATAAATTTATTGCTTGTTAAATTAATTATGATACCGTTATCAAGTCTAGTGGCCAGCGGTCGTGATTACAGATGTCAGTATAAACAATAATCAAAATACTTTTCGTCAAAGTTGATCCCTGAGTATAGATTTACGCTCGCTTCTTAATTTGCGCTTTTCTAGCCTGACGACCTCTTTGCGATCCTCCAAGAATATGTTCCAGGTGGTTTTGTATGGTTCCCTAACTAGCTGGAGATAGCTGGGTGTAGGCAGGGTGCGAGATATTGTTGTAGGGGAAAACCAGAACCTCTCAGGGTATCCCGAACTTTCGCAACCTTGTACTCCATCAACTCTCTGTGCTGACGGGACTTGGAGCATCTTGGAGGCTCCCCTTCCATCCTACTTGAGTGTGAGTTACACCAGAGCCGCCGTCGTAACTCTTGGCTTATTCCCCCCGTAAAGAGAGGCATTCATCATGATCTTAGTAAATGTCACAGAAAAATGTAAAAAAAAAAAAAAAATCATGTTAAAATTAAATATGAGTAACTCAAGAATGATTATTTTTGGTCTATTGCGAAGATGATTGCCATCTTATCTTAGATTGTTTTCTTTAAAAATTGGTATTTTATCAGACTGCTGCCGCTAAATGAGGGAGTTTCATGAGACGAAGCAACTTTAAAGTTCAATTGAAAAATTCTTTTATAAATTAATTATAAAGAATAAATTTCAGAAAACGTTCCTAGTTGGAAGTATCTAATGAAGCATCGAGTCAGGAAAAATCAGGATTTCGATAGGAGTCCAGCCACCTCTTATACTCACTTGCTTGCTTTCCTCAACAAATTCTGGAAAAATAATCTGGTAGTCCTTCCAAAATTCTGCCTATAGGGCACATAAAACATCTATACCTAAAACAACATTTTTTCTTCTTTAAAATTCAAGCCGCACTTATTTAATTTGATTTTATTCAAGCAATGTAATCAGCAGACTTTGTCACCTCTGAAATCTAACGAAGATATTGATTACTCTAGTTAAAAATATAGTGTTGCCTTAATTTTTATTTTAAATATTTATCGTTATAAGATTTTTTTTTTTTTTTAAATGTGGGCAATCTATTTTGACAGTTGTTATGCTCTACTTTCTTTTTTTAATGCTAAAATGACCAAAATAATATTGAAGTTTTATTTAGGTTTTCTTTAATACCTAATTTTACTCATACACTCGCTTATGAAACCCATTCAAAAGATTCCTAATATAATGATAAAAACTGCAAATGTTAGATTTAGTATATTAACTTCAAGATTTGTGAAGTTAATGAATAGAACTTTAAGCAGACTATATTTTTGGCTTCCCCATTGACGAATTTATGTAGTCGTATGTTTGAACACATTCTTAAGAATTCGGCTGTAATGTCAAAGAACATATTTAATTAATTGGGACAGAAAGAGACACCGAGAGACAGACTGACCTAATGTCCGGTAATTAACGTACATGCATGAAATATAAAGGGCCATTAATCAGTTTTTTTTTTGTTTTTTTTATTTTATTTATTTGGTTTTTTTTTGTGCTAGCCTCCCTTCCAACCACTTAGGGTCATTGGAGGGAGGGGCTATCTACAGGTTGCCACCCTATTTTAAACACCCATGGCTGAGGACAAGCTTCTATATATAAATAAGAGATTGACCTGGGCGGGATTTGAACCCGCGGCGTCAGGATTGCGAGACACGTACGGATCCCCTGAGCTAGCCTGGCGCCCCATTAATCAGTTTTAATGACAGTTAATTTGAGACAGAGAAGAACGAATAGGATGGGTGCTTCAAAATTATTTATCTATGCATTTTTAGGCAGGTAAATAGATTCTATTAGTATGCATTGTGTAGGTGGGATACCACGATATCAAACTCACGAGAAGGAAGAGAAAGTGCCTGGCCAAGATGGAAAATAGGACTGAGAAAGGAAATAATCTCGTAACGTTTGTCGGAAGGTTGGGGATCTGGTGCTGGAAATGAGACTACAAAGGCAGTGGAGAATTGGACTGGAGAGGTTTGAAATCGTTATGAATCTCTAGACCGAGAATCAGTGGATCAACGTTAAAGTGGAAGTAACTGAAATGAGGAAAAGGCGAGGGAAAAGCGAAGGAGGATGAAGTGGGATAGAAGGGGCTCTGGGTAGGGGTAATTTGGAAGATGGAGGATGTGAAGATGGTGGATGTGTTCTGGAGAGGGGGAATTGAGCAAAGCCCTCAAGATTGAGAGAAAGTGCTTGACAGATGAAAGAGTACGACTGAGAGACTGGAAGGGTAAGGGTTGGAGAATAAAGAAGGGAGTCTTGAGAAGGGCAAAGTAATTGCTGTTTTAATTAAAGTATCGCCTGGCCGATTAGACGATCAAGGCGAAACATCACCTTCGATTAGGCAATTTCAAAGTTTAGATTTTTTTTTAATGATGTCTCCTGATTGTAGTCAATGAAAGAAACTCATTCAAGAATTCATTAAACTTAAGTAATATCTTGAAACTTCAGTGGTTATCAGTTGTCAGAAGATTATAACGAAAGATAGTTTAAGAAGTTAAGTAATATATAAAATTTAAAAATGTAATTTCGTGAGTTAGGAAGACCCTCTTACTTTTTTTTAAAATATAGATAAAAACGTAAGAATTTGCGTGTAATCAGATGAGTCGTTCCTTGAGTTATGAACAAATTTAGAGAACTCTGAAATATGTAAATTTTTTTAGGGAATGTATTTATGAATGTAATTACGATGGCTGAACTATTCGACTACTCTTTCTTGCAGAATAGTGCTAAACTCATTTTAAGGTCATTCCGTCCTCCGCCATGATAAATAAACTCTTATTTATCTTCGTAGTTAATAAAACGTGGGAAACCAGCATAGTTCGCACAGCTCCTTTACGAGGGACTTTTATTACATTATATTTGCATATTATATAATGTAAGCTATACATTTATCCTCCTTATTAATTTATATATTAATATAAATTAATGAGAAGGATTAGCTGTGATAAATATTTGAAATATGAATATGAATTTTAACAAAGATATGGTTCTTAACATGAAAGCTATATTTTTGTTACCTGGAAATTTCAAAAGCAAAATATAAGCAATTATGATGTTGATGAATTCGCTCATACTCATCTCATACACGTACCGCAGCTAATCGGACATCTTGTGTAGGAAGGCAGACCCATTTATACAAGACCTCTAGCTCAGGAGAAAGAGAAAATAAAGAAAATTACCATTTACAAGGGTGAGTTGTAATACTCAAGCCAGTAAGACAGCTGTTTACCCTTATCAGCAGTGGCGAGGATTGCCAGTAATCCCTGACCTCGAGTCGCAAGGACACTCTCCTTCAGCTATGTCGTCCAGGGTGGAAGTCTCCTACGATAGCTCCTGAAAGGATTAGCTGTAGTCGGCCACATGAGGGCGACTGAAGGCCTCAAACCCCACACACTGGGTGGGGCTTAGCCTAGAAATGGCCTCTGTCTCTCACTAGCCGGTACAAGCGTAAGCTCCTTTCTTTTCAAAGATAAAATTGGCCGTCATTGAATCTAACATATTGACGGAAAGGAAAATCTAGCAGCGGAAAGAATAGCACCAACAGATAATCCTTCTTAAACAAAGAAAGTAATTCTCAGGTAGACAGACTTTCAGAAGATAAATATTGTGACGTCATCATATTATTCTATTAAAATTTTAAATTTATTATAAAAAATAATTGCTCTATATGATTATTTTATGGCTGATAACTTTTCCCGATTTCTTATTCATAAGAATCCAATTTCGATAAATAATCACTTTGTAATCACTTTCGTGTGTTTAATATATAGTTTCTACGGACAAAAAAAAACAAAGATTGGTCGAAGACGAATAGAGTACGTTTTCCTGACGATAAATGATATGAAGAAGACGGTCGTCACATTTATTTAATTTGTAATCATTCGATCCAAATTTTGAGGACTGTAAGATCAGCCTAAGATGAACGGTTTAGCTGAACGGGTTGTTCGCAGCTTCAGGGCGAGGTTCTCGGTCCGAGTCTCGAGTCAGTGGCCGGACAAGTTCCGAAGTTGTCGCTCCGCACCACCGAACGCTGCTTGGTATGAACTGCTCTTCGGGCGTCACGTTCGTACTAAACCTAACCGACTCAAGCTGAAATCGGGACTCTGGTGGGAGCAGGAAGTAGTCAAAGAGAAGGGCTCTCAATAGGAAAGGAAAGAGCCATAGGGAAAGTGTCATAAACACCTTTTACTCCAGTGTGATCGAGGTGGATCACCGTGATGATCAAAGAGAATGCATGTCGACCACACCTTCAGCATAGCGGAGGAGATGTAACGTCATCTTAATTACCCTACTAGGTTGTTAAATTTATTGTTAATATTTATTGTTTCATTTTTTTTCTGCTCAATAATTAATCACTTTGTACGTTTGTAAAAAGTGTGTTACCACACTATATAATGTGTACTCTTATATGAATGCGTCCAATATCCATTTGGCAATTTCTTTCGTTTAGTGTACCATGAGTGAAAAAATTATAGCGATTAGATTTTAAAGTCCCCTCCTCTGTCCCTCATATTCGTGTATGCTACCATTTGAAGGACTGTCGGTCTCCACCATCATTTAACGACATAAAACTTTAAGAAGTCCGTCTCGTAAGAGATGCCTAAACTAACCAGATTTCTTATGTTCATTAAAGATAGACATAAATAACATTTAATGATTTATTAAACCGGAGAGAGTATACAAACTATGAAATCGCTAAAGTTGGTTTTGGAATAAGGACGTAAGATGCTTGAGAAATGCTCATTCTGCATTCTTATAACCATGAATATCTGCATTAATAAACGTATTTTATTTCCGTCAGCAGTATTTTGTAGACTGATTTACCGCACGTGGGATAAGCGAAAGTATATAAAGACTCTTCTACATTTCACTAGAATCCCAGTGAAGTTGGCCAGCACTTGCACTCTGGAAGTAGCCAAGCATAGAGGTCGGAAGATTTATCACTGTCGGAGCTACCCTACCTCTTTGGCGAGAGAGTTCCTCTATGGATAAGCTTGAGGAAATCTTCTTACCTCTTAGGATGTGAAAGGCTCTCCTTCAACATTGGACCTAATCAGGCTTGTGGGACCTCTCCACATGAGGGGTGATTTCCCCTCTGCAAGCTTCATACTTGAATAGAAATATCCAAAATTCCCCAATAATATATATAAAAAAAAAAACTTAATTTGCAATCTTTTGCATTCATCATTAAGGACATACAGAATTTCATTAAACTCAACTATTAATTCAAAATAGTAATCGTCTTATTGTCATCAATCGTCCTCTTTTTTTTATATAATAAAATGCTCTAAAGTTAATATCTATACAACAATAAATACCATATTTTGAATTTTGTATTATGATTCAAGTGTAATATCTTATCTTTAGCTATTGACTGGTTTTAATTTTTCTGTAAAATAAACTACTTGCTAATAACTCGAAAAAGTATACCTTCCGTCATACAATAATGTAAATGATCGCGAATAATAAAATTAACCAAAAAATAATTTTTGTACAATGTAAATAACATTTAACAAATCATAAAATGAAATGGGTAATAGACCAATATATAACTGAAAGACAACTAATACAATTAAATTATATATATATATATATATTGAAAGTATATAGAGAAAATAAAACACTC
>KZ806909.1:92967-106630 GCA_000696205.2 Oncopeltus fasciatus | reverse complement strand
AGTTAAAAAAAAAAAAAAAAATCCCACAGTGTATTTAAATTTGAGCCTACTAGTAATTGCTTTTTAATTTAATGTTTTAGTAAACTATAATGTTAACTTTAACCATATTTAACCATTGTGCAGGCTCCTTTTTCTACCCATTAAATGGATATTGAATAGGCATTAACATTTTTTAACGTAATATTAGATCATATGTCGTTAATATTTTCTTACATAAATTACTTTATATGATGATGAAAATTTTTTTACAGTAATCTCACATTTAATTATTTATTTAAATATTACCTGTAAGATTCAAATAAATAAATAAATTTATTTTAAATAAAATTGGAATCACCATAAGGAATTTTTAAAAAAATTGATCAAGTATGATATATTTTTTATTGCATTCCATATTCATCATATTCTATATTCCGTGATGGTGTTTATATACTACAGCCCCAGTAAAAAACTTGAATAAATCCTTTCTGTGACTTGTAATAAGTAGTTGATAGTAACATTCTTCATGAAAATATTTCAGCTAATTTGGATATATGCAATACAACTTACATTCTCACCTTTCAGCTTTTTTGAGTTTACTGGATTGTATATTAAATTATAGGTCCAGTGATCTTTTTTAAAGAAATAAAAGCCATTACATAGAGTTCGACAAAAAGTATCTATTCTACATAGTCAAGAACGAAAGAAGTATTTATGTATATTTTTGACGAACTTGTAAGACAAGGCGTGAACAAGTATAAATGTGAAACATTGTTAGAAATAACTTACATAAGTAATTTAAAAAATATAAAGTCACAGAAAATCTAACATCGGTTGACTATTAGGACTATTAGAGATGTTATAGGTTTACTAAAATGAGGGAGGGGGGGGGGGGGCGTTCAGACTGTAATAATGTTTTTTAAACGAGAGAAATTCTTTTTTGAGCTGTATATTAGAGCATTAGCTAGGCCCTGAATTTCAAATTTGGGATTTTTCGTTCATTTATCAGAAGTAGAGTGAACTTCCGAAAGCTGGAGAAGGCTTTGGCCGTGTAAGACAGACTTCTTTTTAGAAAGAGATTAAAATTACTTTATTTGAGCTATAATGAACAATAAGTAAAAAAAGTTAATAATAATCACTTTAGATTTTCTTCTTGCTCCTTGGTATTTTAGCTATAAGAACTTAAAAACTGTTTAAGATAAACATAATTTTTAGTTAATAATAGACGTTAAAGTGGGGATGAATGAGCTACGTAATAAACTTCTGACTGGTTATTTAATAGTTTAATGAGACCCTTGAAATTACCCTCGTACGTATGTTAGCGTTCGTTGAAAAAAATTGGTAAGAAATTACTAAATAATTATAAGAAAATTTTTGGAATAGTGAAGTAAAGGACTGAAGGAAGGTTGGCGAGGCGCGGGAGTCAAGCGAGCGGAAGAAAAGGGTGACTTACTACCCCTAAAAAGTCGTACATATTCCTTCCAGATCTGGCGAAAAAACCACCCCTTTCTCCCTCTCTCTGACTTCATCTGCAAACGTTTTGCATCTAAGTTCTACCCTGAGAGCCACCCAGTGGTGGGGTGGAATGTTTTTCCAAAATGAATTAAGATAAACTTTTTTTTTTTTATATTTAATTATACATGTAAAAGAAGTTGAGTTTTGAAATTTTCTAACCATGTTGACCTATCAGCTGTGCGTTAAAATAGCCTAGGGGAAAAGCAGCCACAATTACAAGAGAAAATATTCAAAAAGATAAACAATATTATTAGATAATAATAAACAATGATAATAATAACAAAATAAACTAAAAGATAAAATCATTCCGCATCGAGAAAGAGCTCATTGACTCTTTTTGCAAGAACAGCTTCGTTTTATTCGTCGGTTTGGATTAAAGGGATTTCCGGTTAGTCCGACGACATGGATATGGCATATGGATTAGGGTGATATGGAAGCTTGTTGTAGAAGCGTGTGAAGCGGGTGGGGATGAGATCTTGGACGAAAGGAATATTAAAGTTGTGACAAAGGGTAGAGTTGGACACATAATATGGAACGTTAGAAATTACGCATTCTGAGCATTTTGGACTGAAAGGACTGTATTCGTTGGATATTGGAAGGCTTAGCGGCACCCCAGAATTCTGCACCAAATGTTCAAATCGTGCTGTACAGTTTCAGTTTGTTCTCTGTTGTGGGCTGTGAACGCCTGCTTAAAATTCTGTATAGGAGTCCGTAGCGTCTGTTGAGTTCTTGTCGCTTAAGTTGAAAGGATTGTAATCGTGGGATATTGGAAGGTTCAGAGGCACCCCACAGTTCTGTACCGCATGTCCAGATCGGCCTTAATAATCTCTTTAAGAGTTGTCACTCACTTCCTGTAGCTTAATTATTCGGTGGTTTTTCTAGAAAACCTGTCACAATCTTGAGGCTGGCTACATCTTCAACTGTGACCAGTTTGGTAAAAAAAAGTACTATCAATATCACTTCAAAAGAAACAATTGAAGAGAGCTAACTATACATCATCTCTCTCTAAAATAAATACTGTCAAACTCATTAAGATAACTAAGATTGATTTTTGAAAAACAATTATCTTCAACTAACTAATTTTAACATGCTAATACATTTTGTTGACTAAATTGAAAGAAAAAAGATAATGACTAAGCGAATTAGCAAATAGAGTTTCCAGCTTGGGATTAGAAGATGGTTTACTATGTCGAATGAGCAGTAGTTCATGATATTGGAGCTGATTTTCCATGTCTCATTTAACTTAGATATGAAAAAGAGTAAATTAATAAATTTATTTTGGTATCTTAATTCAAAAGATAACGATCTTTAAACTGGTTTGGTAGGAAGAGTAGGGGAAGCATTCAGTCACCTTAGTTATGTTATTAAGTGTGCTTAACATGCGTTTTACTAAAAAATACTATATAACATAAATTTAAAAAAATACATTTGACATCTATTCGAATAAATTATTTCTTATCTCAAATAGTAACGCAGATATTACGATTAGATATTGTATTAATCATCTAAACCTCCCCTCCTCCCATCCTATTTAAACCGAAATAAAATAATTTCAAGAGTTTGCAATGAAAAGCTTAAATATTTCCGTCCTAAATTTAAACTAGAAATTACTTTCTTATATATTTTCCCGTAATATGTTCTATAATAAAAATGTTTGACTGATCTTATCTTACAGTTTTGTAAAAATAAAAATATAGATTTAAGAAGAGGTGCATATATATTTCTATATATCTTTAGCTTCCTCAGTGTAGGATTGCTGAATCTCTATAGAAATATTTTAAATATCGTGAGTGAATAGCTAAATTTCCTCGCAGAAAATTTGCTAAAAGCACTAAACCTCTAGGTCTTAACCTTTGGTCAATAGACTGTTGCAGGGTTACTGGACTATCCCTTGCTGATACTGAAAGAGAAAGTAAGAAAGGAAAAAGAGGACGGAAATAGAGAGCACTTAGCTGCTTGTTTTGTATTTTAAAATTGAATTTATGTTCTTCATCATGGGAAAAAGAAAAGAAGAAAGTGTGCCCTTTTAATATAAATTAACATTTCCGTAATGGAAGCAAAGCTGTGTTGTCGGATGAGTCTGCTAATGAAGAATAATACCAGCTGCACTCCATCCATAATTTGAGCTTGCTTTTTAAGTTTATATTTTTGTCTCTGACAACATGTACGAGAGACAAACACTGAAGACCGGATACTCCTCTGCAAGAGACCCTTTGACTCTCTTGAGCAGTTTGTAAGATTTACATAAATTTCCATCAAATCTCCCTACAGCAAGTGTCGAACACTAGGTATATTCCAACGAGGTATCCATAACTAATTTAGGATTAACCTCTGATTCGTTTATCGTTTTATATGCCAGGCTTCAGGATACTCGGAGTAACAATTTAGCGCCATTTTCAAAGAGATTCCAGAGAAGTTTTGTTAACGAATTATATTATTCTAGTCTACTAATAATTTTTAGTAATAAAATTGCAGAACATTTTTTTAATATATTTTACAATATATTTTCTCATATAATAATCATTATAAAAATGCAGAAAATTAAATTAAACTAATAGAACAAGATACTTCTGTAAATATTTTTGACTCAAGTGATGGAGATTAGAGGAGAACCAAGGGAAAGATGGGGATTTCGACAATTTAAAAAAAAATATATATGTAACTATTAATGTTAGACCTAGCGTCTGTAGGTACTTAGCTAGAACGAGCAAATCTAAATTTCATTCAAATTAGTTGAGCTATCGCTTTTCAAGTTTTACAATATTTTTGCAACTAGTTAGTTACGATTGACATAAAATAGCAAACAGGTTATAATCAAACATGCAGAAACCTTTTTTTTTTTACAGAAAACAACAATTATTTACAGGGCATTAGCTGTAGGTACGACGAAAATTAGGAGTACAAAAAACACAAAGCTCAATTCGTTTGTAAAAATGATAAAACCCGAATTAGTTAGGCATTTCAATTTGGCCCTTAGAGCAATTTTAAAAATTTAAGACTTTATGCCAAAAATTAGAAAGGATAGAACCTTATTTCCAACTTAATTCAAATTCATACCTGTGAAAATACTTTTGAAAAAAAAAAAATTGTTGAAAAGAGTGTAGTGGATTCAGTTTTTCAAAGATTTTATCGACGACATGGCCAAATATTAAATTTCGTTGGTCATATCATTATGGCAGGTGTTTAGTGACAAATTTATTTGAAAATATGTTTAATATATGGTATTAATGTTTTCAAAAATTGAATTGCATGATGTGTTCCTACATAGAATTTCGTATGTAAGCCTCTTATACGCATGATTATGTCAGAGATAGGTTTTGTTTTTTTTTTACAATTTTTTTTTTTTCTTTGATGACCCACTTAGTGCTCTTTGGATTTAACCAGAAGCGAATTTAGTTGGTAAATCATATCACATTTATTATACATTTTTAAATTTGTAGTTTTTTCCCATGAACTAAATATGTTTTATGTTCCTATTACTTTTGTCATTTACCACCACTTGAAAGTTAAATAAATTATTTTATTTAATTTTATTTGAATTGTTTCTAAAATTTAGTTTGCTATTCTCAATTTTATAATGAACAAATTTATTGGATAAAGAAATGTTTCAATAAATCATATTATACAATTATTTTAAATTAGAAAAAAAATTTTAGAGTATTTTGTAGAATTTTTGTTTTATCAGATTTCAATATACCTAAAGAAAGATTCGAAACCTAATGCACAAAATTCTAGTCGATTGCAGAAGTTTATTTTCCGTTAAGGAAATAAAATTAATACAAGAATTGCAAGGGAGTTGGAAAAAATCTTACTACTCCAGCCCGGGTCTCCTGCTTTCCACGCAACTATGCTGACCACTGCACCACCGAGGCAGGCTAGATAATCTCACTAACTTCCCGCACTTTTCCCCGAGTCTAAACCCCAGAGCAAGACGAATTGGCATATGCTCGAAGGAGCTAACATTGTCGGCTATCTGTTAGACTCTCGTTTTTTTTGCTTACACTTCTTTTTTAAATAATGACTGTAGTTTAGGTATTTAATCCTACGTCCAATTTTATACAAGAAATGCAAGGGAGTTAGAATAAAAAAATCTTACTACCTCAAGCCTGGAAAGCAGGAGACCCGGGTTCGGGTACCAGCTGAGGTAGTAAGATTTTTTTATTCTAACTCCCTTGCATTTCTTGCATAAAATTGAACTTGGATTTAAATACCCCAACAAAGCCATTAAAAAAAATCAAGTTAAACTTGTTTTAATGCGTGTTTCATGAGTCAGCAATTAATTAAATATGAGCTGAGTTGTAATGAGTTTTCTATGTCTGAAATGCTTAGTTTTTCCTGGATCCGTTTACAAATTATATTAAATATAAATNAGCCAGCGAATGTAGTGTTTGCGGAAACGGCAAATGCTGGCCATAGTTCGTGGGGACGTCATTCCAGACTGATACACAGACTCGAGTTACATTCATAAATATTTTCCTTAATCATTTTATAAAAAAAAAAAAAAACACACACACACATATATATATATTTTTTGGATCTACCTTGACGGAACCCCAACATAAAAACATCTAATAATTAAATATTTCATTTCAATTGGGAATTTTTTGACGGTAGAGATTATTAGTAGATTTTTTTGTTGGGGCTTGGTCATGGTATAATAATAAAAATAAAATTATAGTTATAAGAACACCGTCAGACATTTATCTTAATAATGACGGTTACTGTGTGAGACAAGATGGCTGGAAAGGAGAATTGCTTTGTCTGAATGTCACTTATATATAAATCATTGCAGAAACAAATTTAGTTTTCTGTAATAAAACCTTCCGCACTATGACTAAACCTTGTAAAAGTTAATGTTAAAGACTAGTGAAATATGTGACCAGAGGACCAGGTCTGTACGGGAAGGGGCCAACTGAATGATGCCACCTGCTTCCTTGGTTCTGAAATGAAATTAGATTTACGCGAAAATAAATTCTAGATTCTTCTAGGCCTGCCTCGCCTTTTCCCCTTAGTTTTAAAAGCAGCTCGCCAGCGGCCCTCCGAGTCAGTGATAAGTTAATCACTCAGTGTTTAATTTCATGTCAGATCGTGTGTCTCAGAAAGTCGGGCTGGTCGTGGACTTTCTATTTCTTTATTTGTTTACTAATTAGTATGGGCAGTAGGTTGGATTGTAGTAGGTTTATTTATTATTATTTATTTATTTCAAATAAATTTACTTAAATTTATCTCTGTTCTTAATTATTACTGACTCGTAGCACATTACATTAATATGGACTATTCAAGATTAGCATCCAAATGGTGTCCAACATTGATGTATTTATTCAGTGTTCTCCGTCAAGAATATTATAATTAATCATGAAGTCTATTATGTTATTGTTCCTCTCTTCAGAAACAGCCGCATGTACGATATATTATGTATCTGAGGGAACATAATACAGTAGAAAGTTATCCCTTTTTAGCGGTCTGAGGAACCCCTTGGAAATGAGGATCTTCGCCCTTTCCGACAAGAGCCATGATTCCTGGTGGGAATGTCAATCTAGAAGCCTGTCTGAAATACCTGTTAGATGTGCAAATCATATCGTATCTGGGAACTGTGGAATTGTTTTCTTGTGGATACGTATATAGAATTTAATGCAGTAAAACATGGCTTGCTTAATGTTGGCAATATTAAACTTAATACAGATACCTATAAACTTATACTCCCCGTCAAGAGTGACCATCAGAGGTGGCGATGTTTTGCACGTTTTTTTTTTTTCTGAGCCTTTCTTCGCAGAGGGAATTGTAATCTGAATACAGAAGACAACAATGTAATTTTCTCTGGAAAAAGAATCATTCGGAAGTGCGCCTAAATTTTATTGCTTAGTACCCCTTAGTACATTTTACGTAAATTGAATAACAGAGTAAGTGTTGTAAGAAATCTACTTAAATGGTACTTATTTACTTTTATGTGGATTTGTTTTATTTATTACTATTTCAGATTGATTCTACGTCAGATATCCCCCTCCACTTCGTCAGATTATCTCCCCTCCCCCTCCTATCAGTCATCCTCCATGAATTCATCAATCGATTGGCTCTTTGATCCATTCATCTTTTCGTTCTCATTTCCTTATAATCTTCTCCGACCTGCTTCACTTCCTCCCTAATCTGCATTCATTTCGAGTTATCTGAGGCTCTTGTGATTTTCTCAATTCACCTATTAAATCTATTAAATGTTCGATAATATCAATATAATTACGAATGCGATAAGTTAAAAGTGTAGTTAAGTTTCCTCTATATCAATCATTATCTAAGTTTAGTTACTATTCTTCTAATTTATTGAGAAACATTTTAACCATTCTTTTAAAGAATTGTTTATTTTTGATGTCTTATAGTCCTAAGCTTTATTTTAGTCCAATATGTTTTTAAAAACGCCATGTTTATTGTTTTTTTTGCGCTCTATGCATAAGCGTCCGGGCACTGGTTATTTCTTCATCAAGTTAAAATTAAAAAATATTAGATCTTGATTTTTCTCCACACCTCTATAATTTGTAATTCCCTACAAACCAAAAAAATATTATGCTTAATACTTTTTTGGGGTTTCATATTATTTTGTAAATATAAAGAAACATTAAAAATGCACTGTTTATAGGTATTTATGACTTTATTTTATACATTTATATAAGAATGACTAGAAATCATAGTGAATACATCCCTTAGGCCTTTCTATTCTATTAAATGTAAGAATCTACAAGGAAATGTCTTCGACTCCTGAACCAGATTCACACTAATTGATATAACATGGAAGACAGAGAAATTACTCTGAGGAATACTCTTAGAGCTGAAGTAAATGTGAGATACATGCCGTATTGTGTACACATACAGCCATTGAATCCGGATATGGATCGACCAGTCACTGATAAGTACCTTTGCGGGGGAGGCTGCATCTGACTTGGACGTCTGTCAGCTCACATGACGAGAGTTGACATCCCATCACTAGCGACCATTACACCGCAGTCCTGTCCCTGCTTACGGATTGTTCATCACCGCGCTTCCTGACTTCTAACCTTTTCTGACAGGCCATTCAACATTTACAATATATTTTCATTATAAATGTATATTGGCATATTTCATCTACCGATTATTATTGAGATCTAGAGGATCATTTGACTCTGTACCAGTATAATCATCTATTTCGCATCCTACAAATTATGTAAACGAACAAAGAAGACCGGTTAGAAAAGTGAAGGCTACTGACTTATCTCAGAATAGAATGCATAACAAGTCAAAGGCAACTATAAAATAGTTCGGGATACTTTGTGTATCTACGTTGTTGACCAAGTAGGAAGAAGACCATTTTAAAGTCAACACAAATGATCATTTGCTGCATGTGATACTGCAACAGATCAATGACTTACTTTATGGTTTCACATTCTTCACGCAAACAAACTGAATGGCCGATTGGAATCGAACCAAATAAATTTCCTTTGTGAAGGAGAACACACTTTAAGCTGCGCTCTGAGCTAATTATAAAAAGTCGCTGTCAGTTGCGTTATAGTTTGAAATCCCCAATTCTTCCATTAAACCACTTACATTATAGCAAAACACAAATCCACCATCAAGTTGAAAGTATTACAGAAAAGCCCTTTCTCGTGTTCGAAAATAGGATACTTTGGCTTCCTTTTCAAGCAAGTTTTTCTCATTGAGTCGCGATGCTAAGAGCTCTGAAGCTTTTTTGAATAGTCTCAAATCTCGTACCAAATCATGTAGCTCTTATTGTTCGAATTCATTACGTACGGAGCCATCTTTAATGTCGAAATCTTCATTGTTGGATTCGCTTTCAATTGCTCTTTATTCGTATTCCCCTTCTTCCAAAGAAAAAAATTCTCTGAAAACTGGCACAGGAACTTCGGCTGAATGCTGTACTGGGCGTATAGCTGACGGTAAACTAGGATACTCAATTTTACATTTGTTTTTCTTGTTGTATCCCGATGTTTTCACTACACAAAAGTAACCATAACTTAAATGATCTTTGGGCTCGCGCCAAATCATAGGTATACCAAATGGAAGCTTAGCACGAGTTCCCTTGGTCCACATCCGTAAGCCCTCAACATACTGTTTACACACTTTATGAGGTGCCCATACTTTATCTTGAACACCATGTTTCACTTTAAAATAGGCAAAATATGCTTGTCTGACAAGTGTACTGATGTTTGTCCTTTGACTGGGAATGGTAAAACTGCCACATATATAACAAAACAAATAGGGGGCTGTTTTCGCACTTTCAACATGTAGGAGCAGAGGTAACCATAAAGAAACGTTTCTGTTCAAACACACTATGTAGTTCTTTAAACTTTCGAAGCGAAATACTAAATACTGCTTACCGACTCACAACGTTTCACCACAATATAACTGGCGTAACTAAACAGGCAGGTCTAGACCAGCATGCGCCCCACCAACATGGAAACCGAACGTTACGTGATACAAGAAAACTTTTTTTTTAATTTTTCTAACCTTTATTTACATAACAAGAAAATTAAAAAAGTTTTGAAACCAGCATGCCTAATTCTATTTAAAACAGCTAAAAAGTCTAACTCAACAGAAATTGAATTTCAAATTGTTCCCCAGTGTAAATATTTTATTGTCGAACCGGCATAACCTACATCAATAGGCCCCTCTGGCCTACTGGTTTCATTGACGTAGGTTATGTAAGACATCGATGTCTTACTACCCCAACGGAATGCACTTATTAACCTGATGAAGGAACTCGAGCGATGCGTCTGACTCATTCAAAATTCAAGTCTGACTGAAAAGTTTTTATTGAACATGCTGTGCCGTAATTAATATATCCGA
This sequence comes from Oncopeltus fasciatus, assembly GCA_000696205.2. Lineage (NCBI taxonomy): Eukaryota > Metazoa > Arthropoda > Insecta > Hemiptera > Lygaeidae > Oncopeltus > Oncopeltus fasciatus. The sequence continues at coordinate 96,307 of KZ806909.1, read as the reverse complement.
ATGGATCATCCTAGGTAATTTAGTAGCGTTATAATATAATAATTAATATTAAATTGTAATATATTGGTGTTCCCACCCCACTGGCTGTCTCTCGCTTATTTATTTTGTTCTTACACACGTTTTTACTCCCGCATTTAGTGACACGGGTACTAGGGCTAAAGGCAGCTGCAGACGTCCTATACTTCCATCCTCTGAACCTTCCATTCCTTTTCCTAGCCTATTAATATACTTTAAAATAGAAAAATGTCTCCTGCGTTTTTTTTTCTTCATCCTTAGCTGTAACTCCTTCACTGAAATAAGGGTGACTAAGCCCTCAATAGTTGATATTGCATCTTGCACCTATGTTCTCAGATAAATCCAAGTGTGCTAACCATCACAGTTTCTTTGGTTTCATATTCTTAAGACTGTTGACCGGACGTGGTGCCCGGCTGATCGTCTATAGAAACCGAAGAAAATGAAGATCTTCCCTAACATATTCGTCTTCATATGTAGATTGTTGAAGGAGAGTGTGGACGAAATAACGGTAGACCGGGTCATTCATTGCAAATGCCTTTCGCATTCGAGTCGGAATGACAGGAACGGTACTGCACAAAGTACAGTTACGCACAACTACTGCAACAGTGGTAATCTGGTCGCATAGGTCATTAACCTTCAATTAATTTAAAGTCACTTAAGACGAAGCGAAGGAAATTGTGATAACTTTTCAACGAGTCATTCGCAAATATTTGTAATTCAGACTGTTCGGTTAATACTTTACTTCAAAGAAGAAGACTTAAAAGTAGTGTCTAATAGAATTAAGGAATGGTGAATGTGAGTAATTAATGAAATATGCGTATAGCTGCTATTAGAGGACTTTGTCAACAGTGTGCCATTGCTATTTGGATTTGAGACTAAGATACTTTCTTGGACGTTGTAAAAAAATTTTTTTTTTTAATTTGATCCCCTTCGAGCTGATGGAAGAGAGAAGCATAAGAGAAAATCAAGAATAAAAATGCGAAAGGACATTGATAAAGCCTTCATGAAAAGTTGGTGGAATTTAATTAAATCTTTAGTACTTTTATAAAATAAATTATTTAATAGTGTCTTTACAAAGCAGAAGAGATAAGCTCAGCTTGACAAGAGGACGGGGGGAAGTTAAAAGTCGTGAGGAGCGATAAGAGGTAAAATTATTAACAAGAGCAGTAATATCTGTGGTCGGAGCTGCTTATCTCCGGTTCTGCGGGGGTGTAGTGTCGACGGCCGTTTGCCTCCGGGGATTGGAAGGGTAGCTCTCTCAAGGGGACTGCAAAGGGCATCGAGGATGGCGGAACAGTCTTCCTGAGAGTGGAGTTCTAGCCTGCAAAGATCAAGTAACAACTGGAAAACACTGCCGGAAAACCAGTAGCGCTACGATTTCATTGAAGAAATACTCTTAAAGCGCTTATATGTTGTCACATTTAGTAAACTATCTGTAGCTTACTTAAATGTCAATTTCGGAAAGTCCATCACGTACGAGTAGTTTGGTCTGTACATGTTTCATTTAAGATAAACATGAATAAAAGTACATGGCGATATTTATTTATGGCGCTAGAGAGTGCAATGAGCTCAATGAATTGGCCTTGGAGAAAAGTTGGGCGAAGGTAAGTTCCTAAGTTTCTTCCTGAACAACCAGTTTTCGTAAGAGTTTAAGAAACATAAACATAACTCGATTTGTCTACTGAGAAACAGAGGTGCTCTATGTTTGCCCGCATTCTATCTGCCTGCAGATGCAGTAATAGCTGCGAAACAGGTTGTAATAAACAATTAATGCGAGGGAATAGAATGGAAAATCTATCTGTCCCGGCCAGGGCTCGAACCTGGATCCTCCTGCTTTCTGGGCCGGTATGCTATCCATTGCACCACCGGGACGAGCTAGATAACTTATTGAATTCCCAACACACTAGCGAGAGTCTAACCTACGAGAAAGATGAATAATATGTCTTATGCTCGAAGGAGGTGCAATGGATAGCATACCGGCTCGGAAAGCAGGAGATTCAGGTTTGAGTCCTGGCTGGGAAAGATAGATTTTTTATTCTATTCCCTCGCATTAATTGTTGAAATTTACATGGGATGATACACCACAAGTAAATTAAAATTTATAGGTTGTAATAATGTTTTACAAAAGAGAGACTACATCTTTTACTGTACATAACTAGTTCATAACCTGCAATATAACTCCTATAACTAATAAGAAAATTGTGTTTCACACTTACGTGTCCCATAAACTTTCTCTTAGCTCAAATATATTACGCTTATAAATTTGAGTTTTACTACCCCTCGATTACGTTTGAAATTGGATAATTTAAAGGGTTTGTAATTAAGGCCTTAATAACGAATTTCCTTCCTATAATGTAAATGAGGGACCCACCCAACACTAATGTTCTTGAGCATTTACCTTTTTGTGCATTTTTTGTTAAACTTTTGCTAAATGAAGTGTAAAAAATAATGTTTTACACGTATTATGTAGTATAATATTTTTGATTCTCTAATAGTAACAAAGATATCCCCATTTATTAATTTGCTTACTACATTACCCCCCTCCCCTATTGAGTGATATATATATATATAAATTGTGATGNATAGTGAGATCATCAGAGAGCTGAAGCTAGTGTAACTCGTAGACACGGTTTGCTGTATTTTTTGTATAGTTGACTAATTTACTTAAATTTCTGGGGTTAATTTATTTAAAAGCTCTGTGCAAAATGAATTATAATTTATGGCAGAATGTGACTTCTACAACTTTTTAGGGGGTAATTTAAAAATACGGTCAAGATGAGACAAAACTAAATTTGTATTTACCGTTTCTTTTTCCGGGTTGGACCGTGTCAAGTTGTTGGTAGTTGCCGAGCTTTCGCACATCATGTGATGGCTTCTTCAGGGCTGAATAGAGAATGAGAGCTGTAAAAGAGAAATTTAAAAATCCAGGTGGTATATAAATACCATGTTTTGTACACCAGGTGGTGTATAATCCCGGCGCAGTCCGGTCCTTGGGCGAAGCCTACCTTTCCATTGGTTGATACTGTGTTCAGATACCCAACCAATGAGTGACCAGCTACCTGACTACTCCAGAGTCAAGCCAATGGAAAGGTAGGCTTCGCCCAAGGACCAGACCTCGCCGGGATTATACACCACCTGCTATACAAAACATGGTATTTATGTACCACCTGGATTTTTAAATCTCTCTTTTACAGCTCTTATTCTCTATTCAGCCCTGAAGAAGCCAACACATGATGTGCGAAAGCTCGGCAACTACCAACAACTTGACACGGTCCAACCCGGAAAAAGAAACGGTAAATACATCTGACGACCGTCGAAGCCTACG
>KZ806909.1:70871-84464 GCA_000696205.2 Oncopeltus fasciatus | reverse complement strand
AAAAATATCTGAAATATAATTTTTTTTTTTTGTGTTCACTACTCTTTTTTCCTCTTGTTCTTACCTATTACCGCGAGTGTTTCGCTTTCTGTTTACACACACACACACACACACACACACACTCTCACACCCACAATCACCTATAAACGTATTAACAATATCTCAGAATTCTCGCATATTTTGAAATAATGACTGGACGAAATTGATTCATTCCGTAGCTAGAAAAAAACGTCACCTGGTATCTAAATATAATGGTATACCCCCCCCCCCCCACACACACACAATGGTCGTGGGTTACAAAGATAAAGCCCCGTTGAGGGTGTGGTTTATTAAGGGTACATTCATCAGTATCTCAGGGTAAAAACAGGACATTCAAGCCCGGAACTTCTATCTCTTCTTACATATATCAAGTATTTATGTAACGTGTTGGTCATCTAAGCCGTTTTCAAGGTTCTTTACTTGTTAAAGTCACCAGGTTATTTGTCGCTTTATTTATCATTAAAGTGCAAATGCAACTAACTTCTTTTAAAGCTAGTTTATTTATAAAACTGATTATCATTCATTATCGGCATTCATTTGATCATTGTGCATCATCGTTCATTATCATCCGTTCATCATTCACCCGACAATCATCCATCATCATTCATCCTGCGTTTATCCGTTCATCCCACTTTATTCCTTCATTATCTGATCATTCCGTACACTCGTTTATCATCCATTTATAATTCATTTACCGTTCATCCGTTCATCATTCATATTCCGATTATCATTCACAGAGTCAGCCATTCACTATTCATCAATTCATTATCATTCACCATTAATGTCATTCAGCGGTTCATCAACAGTTCATCCGTTTATCATCATCTGTTCATCTCATCCGTTCAACCGCTCATCCACGGAGAGCTGAAATAAATTAAAAATTAATTATAAAGTATTTCAGCTCTTGCGTTATAATTATTATTGTAACTTAAGGCAAACTTTTGACTAATATGTCTAAGAATATTTTAAAAAATATTATTAGATCTAATGTATACTAAAACCTAAGTAATAACAATAAACTATTCATGGATATATTAAAATTTTAGATTTTTTTTCAATTCATGGGAAAGAATTTTTCTGTTTATTTTATTTTATTTTTTAACTGAAAGCAATCTATTCTTCTTAAGTTGTTATTGAATTCAATTTTAACAAATGATTTTATTCCAAATATTAGTTATTTGCGATAAATGTATTATTATTAGGGTGTAAAGTAGGGCTTTCAAATACATTTTTCTTTATCTGTCTAAAATTATTTTCAAAATGTATTTTAAAATTTGAGATATAAGACTATTGACGGTGGAAGATGGAGATATATTCATTTCTACTAATTGGGGAACTTAAAATACTGTTTAAACCTTTGAGGAATATTGAAATACCATTAGGGATAAGGGCCTTTGAACTCCTCAGTGGAGAGAGGGCATTCAGAACTTCACAGATATCGCTTGGAATTCTAAATCTGTCTTAAGAGGTCTTTTCAGCCTAAGTAATATGAAATTGTCGTCATTAAAACTTTTGCCTTGTCTACAAATTCGCAAGAAAACCATAAGTACTGACAGTAGTTCATAAACAAGAAGTTCCACTCATATTTTCTTTAGTTTAAAATTAATAATATAAGAACAAAAATAATGAAATTATAATTCATTATAAAGAAATGTTAACTTATTTAAGGCCCTTATGGAAGGAAGTGTTTTGGAATGTTGATGGAATTCCTCACTTATGGATCAAAAAATAATATTCTCGCAAAAGAACCAGGGGCAAAATACATTACATGTTACGGATGCATTTATTACTGACTCACGGAAACACTAAATAAGGCTTGTGGTCTGCACATTATTCTGGCCGCCTGATTTTTCCCCATTCAATGAATAATGGTTCCCAATTAGGGCTGGGTGATTAATAGGAGCACCCCTAGAATCATAACAAACAGAAGCACAGAAAGAGAGAAAAACAAATTGTGCGCTGTGATCATCGAACCTGGAACGTTAGCTCAGGAGTCCAGTACCTTAAACACCAGACCATCGCGCTACTGTTGCATGTTGATTGCAATATTCGAAAGAGTGTTGGTTAGGAATAATCTTGAAACAATGAAAATGTATTATAATTAATAGCAAAAAAATATTTATTAATTTGTAATTAAGACAATAAAATGCATATAATTTAATGAAATAATTGAAATAATTCTAATAATAGTATATAATGTATCATATACTTTATTTTAAGTCTAACTTTTTTTTCTTTTTTATGGCGTGTCAATCTTTGGCATTAACTCCAGGGAGATATTTTTAGAAGCGGGAAGATATTTTCAAGAAGAAGAATTTCTTAGCAATAGGTCATGGTGAGGTCTAATGAATTGTTAATGCGAATAGTTATTATGTGGATGGACATAGTAATTTCTTGGTGCTTGGAAACTATGAATTTTATAAGAAATAAAATTGAGTGAGAATGAAAAATAATCATACTGAAAATGCATCTGGATAATAGCCTGCGCTTTTTCAGAAAATTCATTACAGAATCGATGACTTAATCGTCATCCAATAGAATTTCGTCTAGAGTCCCATTTAAGTTATATTTTTCCCTTGTTTCTTTATATTTTAGGCACTCTGTAAATATATGTTTGATGGTAAGAAGTTGTCCACATACCTCACAAATGGGTGGGTTATCCTTTGCCATTATATAGCCATGAGTAAGTCTTGTGTGTCCTAATCTTAGTCTGGCTAATACCACTTCTCTCTTATCGTCAGTTGACATGGACCATACCCTCGGAGTAGATTTTTTCTCGCCTAACTTGTTGTCTCTGGTTGACCACCATATATTTTCCCACTTATTAAGTACTAATTTTTTTAACTAGCGCCTTTACATCATTCAAGGTGACTTTTGAGTACATCTCACCATCTTAAACTAATTATATTATACAAAATCTTTCGCTTTTACAAATTATATTTTTAATATTCATTAACACTATTATATTTTATATTTTTAATTAAACTGTTATCTATTATTAATCATTACGATTATTTATCATACCCCTCCTTTTCCCTGTATCTAAATCTTCATCAACCCAACTTATCTATTTTTTAAATTATACATATTATTATGTCGCTCAATAGTCTTCGTTTATTTATAATATCACTATTATTCTTCATATTTTGAAAAATTTTACATAACAGAAATTATATCAAATTAAATTTTGTGTTTATTCTATTTTATTATTCTTTTTTAAATATACTAATAATAAAGATAAAGACGATTAATCATTTTTGACTCTTGTTTACTAATACGAATAACTATGTAATTGTTGGCCGAATTCGGGACTCTTCATCTGTTACTTAGGCAAAATTCGAACACAGCATAACCTGCCTTCATTCTGCCCAGTTGTCTCCCATAAAAAAAAAGAAAAAAAATCATAAATTCATTATTAGTTACAAAGCATCACCCAACAATATTGTGCATTAGTTAGGAAGTGTAGTTAACCTAAAAGAGGAATTCACCATGAAGAAGTCCTGTATCCTGTATAGGATGCTTTAAAAGCTGGCCGAGAGAAGACACTCCTCCCTCCTCAGACCTCAGCAATCCACTTCAGAGTGAAGCCCCAAATAAAATTAGATCCTTCGACCATCTCCCTGGGTCCTGGCTCTAGGTCCCAGACTCTGTAGCCCGCCTCAAATTCCCAGCGAAGGGGGTTTTCAGAGCCCATTCCGACCATCAGTCACTCGGACAGGAACACATCATGTTAATTACTTTCCTATCCCGCTAGTAAACAAACGGGAGAAAAAATAATGTATGCTGTCCTTCTCTTGAGCATGTAGGTTATTTACATTGAAATTCTCAGATCACTTGAAAATTAAAAGAAATCAATGTATTTATTGCGTTTTTAGCTCAATCAAAAGAATCTGTTAAGGATTAATACTATTCTCTGTTATTAAAATTAAAGAATATGTGCCTCTTATTTTTAAGCAACATTCAGCCGAAATATATATATATATATATATATGTAACTNTGCTTCTGTTTCACGTGACATAAAGTGTTCCTGTTTCTTTCGGAACCTCCTAGCTTTAATTCGGTACATTTTTCTCATGAACATTAAATAATAAGATGGTAAGAATGTCCTAATCCTGAACATTTCTCCTTTAGCGTGCCGTGGATAGCGAATAAATAAATGTATTAAGTGTATATATACGTTCATAAGATGCAAAAAAAAAAAAATATAGGTAAAGATTATTGTCTAATAAATATTTATTCGTTTTTATTTAAAAGGGCTGTAGAGTCTCATTATTGTATAAATATTTTACAATTACTCTATTTTTACTTTTGTATAAATTACTTTATCATTTGTAGCGACACCTAAAACAATATGCATGAATGGCTGACTGATTAGTTTGGTATAGGTATTACGAGTTTATCTACAACTAACAGAGGTTAAAACATATTTTAGGATATAAATATTTATTTGGTTGTAGTTAATTATCCCACGTAAATTTTAAACAATTAATGAGAGGGAATAGAATAAAAAAATCTATCTGTCCCAGCCAGGAATCGAACCTGGATCTTCTGCTATTCGGGCCCGCGTGCTTAACCATTGCACCACCAGGATGAGCAAGATATCTCATTAAATTCCCTCTACACTATTCGATTCCTGGCTGGGACAGATAGATTTTTTTTATTCTATTCCCTCTCATTAATCATATTTTAGGATTTTTTATTAATGACATTAAGAAATTTATTTTTATACATTAATATATTACACATCTATTACAATTTAACTTCAACTTGGAATTATAAAAAGTCATATACTGTTAATAAATAAAAGTGGAAATATTTAAATATAAATAATATATATCGGGAAAAACCACTTTTTTTTTTTTTTTGGAAACTTAAAATTTATATTCAAGTGGAGTGTTTTAAGTGTGGAGATTAATTGTAGAGAATTTATTGAGATTTAATCATGGTTGATCCTAAAAAAACATTTTTTTTTTTGTAATATGCGGACGTTTCGGCTTACACTGTAAGCCATTTTCAGGGCTATCATGAAGTTGAGAGGGGACTTGTTGTCACCTGGATCATATTTTCATGACTGGAACATGCTGATTCTTTCTCTTCCTTATGACAGCCCTAAAGATGACTTACATTGTAAGTAGAAATGTCGGAAGTTAATAAAACATAATTTTTAAATTGTTTTCTTGATCAACCATGATTGTACACCAATAAATTCTTTAGTAAATTAAAATTTACAGTTACTTGAGAAAAAGTAACTTTACATTTGAATATTTTATATAATTATGTTATTTTATATTAAAAACAAAAATAAAATTATCAAAATAGAGGAAATATATTATAGAGTCTAATGACAGTCTACATATCCTTTGACTTTATGCGACTTAGAGAAACACATGGAGCCCGTGGAAGTCTCTTTGTGTGTTCTTCGAGGTGGAAGAAGCCATCTTTTGTGTAACTTCAGCTTACTAACTTCTGACTTGACGCCGTAATCTCAGTGAACTCTCGGCTGAGTACAAGGATCTATACTTCGCCCCTTCTTGCCCCCCATTCAATATGACTGTAGAATATATAGTACAGTATTTCGCTAAATAAATAAATAAATAAATAAATTACTTACAAAGGAATGAATTTTAAAAATCGTAGGGTTTGTTATATTTCTGAAGATGATAATAAGGCTAATCATAGACTAATAGACTAGTCTAATAAATAGACTAACGNTATATATATATATTACAAAAAGTGCATGTATCTAGAATAATGGAGCACCACTTAATTCTGGATTTGGAGCCTGCTATGGTCTTTTCATCATTTTTCTAACTTTGGTATATGGTATAAGACCAAAGCCGTCAGATGAACGTCTTTTTTGCTGCACTTAATTTTGTTTTCAATGTGCACAGAATTCTTTTTGGCTACCCCTTTCTTACTTAGTAAATATATTTATTTATCGACCAAATAAATCATGATTTATAATTCCTTTCAAATTCCTGGCTTGGGATATTCCTGGCCGCTCATAGCTCTCATTTGAACTTATTGACGGTCTTCACATTAACTTCGAGCTAGCCTCAAGCCGTGATGAAGTTTAGTTTGCATTATGACCAAATAGTTCAGATACACCCCCAAAGGAGCTACTGTCGGAGATGAAAACAGCCCTTGATAATTTGGCCTATTGACTTTACCAGTTTGATCTATTCTGTTGAGTACAGTAACCAGTCGGCGACAGCACCTTTGATAACTATAGTCTCCTCCGCCATTGGTAAGGCATTTTAATGTTTTTTTCAAAAATATACATTTTTTAATGTAATTTATTAATAAATTTAATAATTTATGCTTTTTTAAAAATATTTATTGTCAAGTTTTTGTTTATTTTTTTAATGCAAATAATGTTACTAAATTTAAAAAAAAAAAGTTAAAATTAAGAATATTGAAGGTATATACTGTCCCTGAAACAAACAGTACTCTCTTATACAAAATATTAATTATGGTTTTTCTTTCTCGAAGTTATCTAATGCTTTGCAAAAGAAAGCGTAAATAGTAAACTTCTCCCCCCCCTTTTTTTTAAAAATTTAAAGTTGCTCTTGACTACATGAAAGACAAATAGATAAGTGTGGATATGTAGCTTCTCCAATGTATTTTTGGTGAAGATCTATTGAAATTTTCAACAATTGGTCACATTTTTTTCATACGTGGTAGCTTTACTTCTTCACTGGAAATCTGCTAATAGTGCTATTAAAAAAAAAAAAAGACTTATTACAAATTTTAAAACTAAACAAATTTTCCCCAAGTTTCATTCAGCTATTATTTTTTAAAAATAAGTTCAAAGTTTTGAGGTTAATTTCTTAAGGAGATGGTTCGATTTTTCTTTCCGTGCTTCTGTTTCACGTGACATAAAGTGTTCCTGTTTCTTTCGGAACCTCCTAGCTTTAATTCGGTACATTTTTCTCATGAACATTAAATAATAAGATGGTAAGAATGTCCTAATCCTGAACATTTCTCCTTTAGCGTGCCGTGGATAGCGAATAAATAAATGTATTAAGTGTGTCTTTGCCTTGACTTAAGAATTTTCTCTTAGGACTGGATTTATATTATTATAAAAATACAGATTATTTATCTTATTGCTAGTTTTTCAATAGTTTACACATTTTATTATTTTAAAACTATTTGCATCATTAGAAAAATGATTATAAAATAAATGTTCCTAAAAAACTTTAATTGGACATTGTTTCTTTTTGAATTTGTATTTTCTTAAACCCAGTTTTCTCTCCTGAAACACAGTTCATTAATTGTCAGAGACAGATTAAGACAATTTTGGAAGAAGTCTTTCAAGCTATCATCAAACTAAGACCTGTTATTTTCCAGGAACATCACCTTAGGAGCAACACTTCTGCTGGTAGTAAGGTTACATAGTGAAAAGTTTATTTTTTTTTTCAATAGCAATTATCTTATTCTAGTATTTGGGGTGAAACGTAAGTAAACCTACTCGCTAATAGCAGTAAGCAGACGAATAATAATACGTATTACACTGGGTTCTCTTGGGGGCATTTCGTTCGCAGGTTTTCTAGTTTTTCACGAACATAATCATAAGAATGTTATAGAACTGTCATCAGTTTTCTCTGCTAAAGAGTAAACAAATTTTCAAGTTAGAGAAAAACTTCTGAAGTAGATGGAAACTAGGGTCTAGTTTAATCTTGTATGAACTGGGTACATTTTAACTCAGAACTGGAAAATTAATTTGTGTGTCAATTTTATTTTTCATTTTCCGATAGATAGCCGCATATAACAGTGATTTAACTTATAAATATTATGATATTTGAGAATTTATTTTAATTTATTAAATACATTCATTCATTATCTACTTGAATGGAAATATACAGTTATGACTTTTTATCACTAACTGGCATCCACCTTTCCTAATCAATCTAATTTTGTTATAAAGTTTTGCCTAAAGGGATTATTTATATTTATTTTATTTTAATTTATTTTATTTTAAACGATATATTTCTCTTGTCAAGAAAGTTTAATTTTTTTTTCTAAAAGGTTTTATATAGGTATTATAAGCATATTAAAAACTATAGTATAGGTATTATTGAAAATTAGATGTATCAGTTAACTGATCAAGAACATACTATTTACATAAATTATCAACTACGTTAATAATTGAATCAAAATGCTATGAAACAAAACTGTTCATCAGACAAAATATTAAAATGAAGCGAGCTCCTCTTGTGAACGAACAAGCCGAAACATTAATTTACACAACATATCCATCCCATTCATTAAATATATTTTTTTCACATGAATACAGAACACATACATTTTAAACACAAATACACCGAACTTATAAATATAGTTACACGGACAATAGTAAGTATAGAAAGAAGAGTTACATTTATTGAAACTGATAATCAATTAACGTCCTTGTGACACAGCTTCTTATCAGTCATGCAATCATGAAAATGTGTAGTCAACAACAAAGCGAGGAATACAAATACACTTATTGTAAATCGTTCTCTGATATACAAAAGGAAATAGCTTATTTACTATTACTATTGTCATTGATAAATACATTGACATGTCATAATAATTATGTCATTTACTAACAAATATAAAGTATAATTAGTTTGTGATACGTTTAATCCATACAGTACTCGGATTTATATAAAACAAACGCTATGATTTTTATCAAATTGTGTCAATATGATTTCATAGTCATTTTGTCTAAAATAGAAAAATCGATGAAGTAGGAGGGTGAAAGCTAAGTGGATTAAGAAATAAGTATCAAAAATAAATAATAAATAGTTGTATCTAAGTCTTACCTCTAAGAGAATTTTTCAAGCATACTCAGGGTATCAATTGCAAATTCTAAAGGGTAAACAGAGCACACATAAGCATTCTATTAAAATATAAATGTGAAAATATATGGTATTTAAAAAAATGTAATAAATAACTGATTATAACTTGATGGCAAGAAACAACTTGCAATAAACATTTTAAAATAATTTCAGAATTAGGAACTACCACCTATAAGTAACTAAAAAATAGATTTTACAAATAAATTATAGAATTGAATATTTAGTGTACATTAAATTGAAAACAGCTGAAGTGTTAAAACTGCTAGATAAATAATGTGTACTAATTCAGTATTAAAGGTTTAACCTGAGTATCTTCTGGAAACATATGCAGTCGTGAAATTTATAGCACGCAGGAGCTGTATTAAGTAAGCAGATTTTATATGTCTCATAAAAAGTGGGATAAATGAAAGTAAACTACAAATTTTTATATTAAAGCTTGAAAATTTACCTAAGGCAAGCTCACTAAAGCTGGCTCTAGAATGACTGGGAGTACTCGCTTCGGCGGTACATATACTAAAAGAATGACTGGGAGTAATGAGTGTTGGAAGCACAAAACCAGAATTACTTTTAGTATGCATTCGTAAATACCTTTTTTTCTAGTTTTTAATTTAAATTTTAAAATAAATACATTTTAGAAATATTACTGGAGATATTATCGAGTGGTTAACATCTCAAACTTAAAAACCTTCTGACTTTCTTGAAAACTGTTTGTATTTAAAAAAAAAAAGAAGAAAAATAATGAGCCACTCAACCTCCTACTTATATTATTAAATATCTGTAGTAGTAAGGAGATTTCATAAAAATTTTAATTTAATTTTTACCTTCCTTTAACCACACATCTCCACCTTCTTTGGGTATCATCGACCATTAACAAACTCATCGGGGTAGAAGCAGAAAAACTCTCAAATAAAAAATTAGGTTTATTTATTTTACCTAATTGTGGGAGCTAGGAAAAAGTATATAAATAATACAATTTGAATAGTGAATAGTTTTAGCTTTTCAAACATGAGAATGGTAAATATGTTAATATATATTTTACAAAATCATTACGTGGGACCTTAGTAAATAGCTTGTTTTTCCTTAGAGACATTTACTATAGAAGACTGTACGTTTGTACGCAAATAGTACTATATTTTTCTGGATTTAATCTGGATGAAATATTCCTACGAACAGGAGAGGGCTATTACGTAAGCTTTTGTTAAGATGGCTGCAAAGCTGGCTTGGGGGGGGGGGGAATTTCGTATTTATTCGTCACATAGAATTTCGTATTTATTCAGACAAGCAGCGAGAAGTGAGTTGGCACGCAATCTTGGCGGAGTTATTTTCCTTACATTAATAACACAAACACTCCAAATTCCAGAAGCTTTCAGCTACGCAAAACTGGCATTTTCCCACCACACATAGAAAATTATTCAATTCACTCAAAATTTTTATCATCTAAATATTTAAAAAAAATATATAGAATTATTTTTCCCGAATTATTTTCGTCAATATTTCTACTGCCACTTAACTCATAATACATGTTAATGGCTAATTTGATGATACCTGTAGAAGAACACTGATGATGAATTTTAAGAATTTGGACCGACGGTTAGTTATAAAAAAGGGAATAGTTGAAGTCTCCTTGTTAAATTGTTATATATCATTATTTAATTACCTCATGTTATAACATTAATGTTATTTAACCTAGATCTATAAATTATTTTTTTAACCTTTATTTTACTTATAACATTCTATTAAAATAAAAATCTTTTGTAATTGATAACAATGATTAGTAAAAATGACATTGGAGGAGAGAAGGAGACAATGACACTCTCAAAGTATTATAAATAAATAGATTTAATCTAAATCTATTAAAATATCGGACGTCTGTCAAAAGGGATTTGCCAGATGGCTTTCTAGTTAAAATGTTGAATTAGATTTCTTTAGTCATGACAAGGTTAGCGAGGAAAATATATTCCCACCAATTTGCTTTCCCCATAGTAGGGGCACTTGTCTAATCTAGCTTTTAAAATATTATTAAAATTTTAAAACTTCTGAGAAAATTAAATCAATTTGAAACTACTTACGAACTTCAGTAAAGGCAGTCCTGTGAATGTATTAACTCAATAAAGTTGCTAGTATTCTCAAGATGGAGGACATCAGAGAGAAACAAGTTCACACATAGGTCTCTTACTGCAAAGGATGTTTCTTTTAGATTTTCAATTCCAAAAAGTTATTGATGGTATATTGCAACGAGTCAGGAGGGAGTTTTCACTGATCCCTACATAAAATAACTCTCATTCTACTCCATCTTGTGGGAAGAAGACTTTTGAGAATCATTTGGGATAGAAGTTCGAAGATATTTGGGAATTACCAAGAACCCTGACTGTAGAGTCATTGTGCAAGGCAGAGTATGAAGATCAAGAAAGCGTTATGTGTTTTAGGATTTTTTTTTCTACTTCCTCGATCTAGATATTTCCTAATAGTCGGGAGCGAAGTATAAAGATGAGGTGAACGGTGCCTCCAGAATATATGCACTTCAAGATCCTGTTCCAAGTCAGATGGTATGCCAGTATCCTCGAGAAATTCTATTGAAAGAGGTAAACCAACGATTGAAATCGATACCATTTCACAACTTCAGGGATCGATACCATCATCAAACAGCCAAAGAGAAGAAAATAAGAATTATCAAAAACATAAATAAACACCAATTATATATATATAATATTTCTCTTGTCAAGAAAGTTTAATTTTTTTTTCTAAAAGGTTTTATATAGGTATTATAAGCATATTAAAAACTATNAATCTATATATATAAAATATGGTGCGTGCTTATTGTCAGGATATTTTTTTATTTAAACCTTTGAAAAAAATCAGGAAAAATGTATTTCATATTATTTTCACAATCAGCCATCTTCATGGAGCTTCAATCTTAAGGGTGAAAGTCAATAATTTGTTTTTTGTTATAAATGAATGCCGTTTGGTAAAAGGTATTTAAAGTTTTACATGGCATTGTGATGATTTCAGGGAGTTACCTCTTCAGTCATTAGCGATACCATATACTGAGGCCCCTCCCTCCTGTAGGCGTCAAATGAAGGAACAGCTGTATAGGTATAGATAAATAGGTTATCTGGGTAGATTGGATAATCGAATATTAAAAGAAATTATATATTTCACCTTGGTGTGTCAATTAACATATTGATAGTTGGCTCTTGTTTTGGGGAATAGAATCATCCTTTAATCCTAAATTATACTTTATTTTGCTGCTAAGTAAATAGAACAGATAAAAAAAACAAAAAACGCTAGAGTATTGATATAAATTTCCACGAAGATTGAGTTAAGGTTAAGAAGACTCCACGATCCCTTAAAGCACCTATAAATCGTTCTTCTAGTTATTAATGCCGTTCATTGTTTCTGGGTCGCCGAAAACACATCTTCTTGGTTTCTCAATAAAATAATATGGCCCTAAAAATTTCACCACAAATAAAACATGATAACACATTATATCAGTCCAAACTAGGAAACTTTCTGACACAAAATAAGTTAAATCTCAACATAGATCAAAATTTTGTTATTTATTTTTTGAAACCAGTAATAAAGAAATAAATTTAAGGAATTAAATTTCCTTATTTTACGTGCCTTAAACGTAGAATATAAAATCGGAAATATTTTATTTCTTAAATCGATTGTAATAGTTTATATTAACTGAAATTACATTTTTATCAGGTTTGTGCCAGATTAGGATAACATTTATAACTAATATAGCAATTTTTGTTATATATTAATTTCCACTGTAATGTAAAGAAGTGATAAAAACATGAAAAACATCTTTTTAATCACTATGCATTCTATAATCTATTAATATATACGGATTTCATAGATATTTCTATGTCTTATGATATGTATCAGCTATTAGTTTATTAATCAGTACAAACTAATATAATAATTAATTAAAGTAATTAATTTATTTTAATATCTTGATTAAACGAACGTTGTGTTGGACCTACTGTAACGAGTAGCAGTATCTCAACCTACTTACAGAGCAACTAAGTGTGCTAATATCTCTTGACATTGATAGGGAATAATCGATTTAACCTAGTCTCTTTGAGTTATCAAACTGTTACCGTGATGAAGGACAAGTTCACTGCATACCAAGGTCACACGTGATAATGATACAGATAGCAGTCACCAACACCTGCTCCTCAATTCTGTACTTGAGGTACGCCTTCCTACCTGAGGGGCATACTGATAAGGTAGGCCGGAGACAGGAGTGTCTTCGCTAAATTTCTGCTGTTATTCAAAGCCAGCCTACATGCATATGTGACTTATCTTAAAGTTTATTAATATCTTATTTTTCACTTCATATGAAATTAACTGTTATAAAACCTTAAGAAGTTTTACCGGAGATTTCAAAAAAATTGTCATACTATTTTTTTTTAACCCCTTGAAGTTCCCAAAATATCATTATTTTAACAAGCCGTATTTCTTGATTGCTGATTTATTATCATGATGCTCCCTAATTTTTAAAGTAAATTAAAGTTGCTCATTTATTTTTAAAAAAGTATTATTAATTTAATTAAACACAAAAGCCTAAAGTTATTCACTTAGCTATCAGGAAGTGGTAACTGCTATATTCAGTCCATAAGCTGAACGTTTTGTAATTAAATTCAAATTAGACGTGTGAGTTTTTTATTCTATTAAATTATAATTAATATTATAATTATAATA
>KZ806909.1:47938-70609 GCA_000696205.2 Oncopeltus fasciatus | reverse complement strand
TATATATATAAAGTAAAAGACAAATTGAATTTGGAAAATAAACTGAGATTATATATAAATGATTTGCGAAAAAGAAAGCCAATGGAATCAATTCTCTCATTCAACATACGTACATTGTAAACACAGTAATGCTCTAGGAAGTGTGAAGACAACAGAAAAATTTCTAAATAAGAAAAGAAACTGATAAGAAGAGAAAGAAGTGAAGGTAGATGATGGTCACTTCCTAGACCTACCATATCCATATGCTACACTGTCATTATTTGAAATAATAAATGTTATGCTCATAAATATTTTAAAAATTAATAAAGAATTAGTAATACATTCTAAACAAGTTACTCTTTAATAATGGTAATATTATTTAATTTAAAAATTAATGTTTAGTGAAAGTTTTTTTTACTTTTTTGGATAATAATATAATTAAATAGTGAATTAAATATTATAAAACATATTTTCGTAACGGTTATGTACTAATATTTATTCTTCAAAAAAATTAAAAGTCACAATTACATATATTATAGATGTTACTATAATGTACTGAAATCATGTTTTAGATATTTACTTCATTTTTGGATGTAAGAAAAAGATTACTAGAAAAATTTTTAAATTTGTGCTTATTAAGAGTACATATATTTTCGAATGCGAAATTTTCCGCAATTTGAACTAATAAACTACAATAAAAAAGTTAATAATTAATAGTTAATTATAGATTATTATTAATAATATATTGAGTTTATAATACTAATGTTTAATTAACATAATTATCAACCACATTAAGTATATTTTTCCGGTCATTTAGATTATATGAAAATAAACATCATTCACAGGATCTAGATGAACTTTATATTTTGATGAAGAATACAAATTCCCTATAGCTTACACTATTAATTATGAACAACGTTACTTTACCGTAGACTTTCATTGGCTAGAAATGAAAATCTTAAGGGAGGTAACAGGTTGCGAATACACTTTAGTGAGATTGTTTTTAGGTAACATAATGCATTTTGAACGGGGGGAGGGTTATTGCCACTTTTAATGGTCGCAATGTGATACTGTTTATGTGCTTGTTTATCCCACTTTATGAGCTGATTATGTGCTTCAAATGTGGACGACCTCATTAATAGTGTATGAGAGAGAGAGAGAGAGAGAGAGAGAGAGAGAGAGAGAGAGAGAGAGAGAGAGAGAGAGAGAGAGNTCTCTCTCTCTCTCTCTCTCTCTCTCTCTCTCTCTCTCTATATATATATATATATATATATATATATATATATAGAGAGAGAGAGAGAGAGAGAGAGAGAGAGAGAGAGAGAGAGAGAGAGAGAAAGAGAGAGAGAGAGAGGGGTGAGAGAGATGTTTACTGCTACTTATGTGTTCAGCCATGACAAAAAATAATTTGTCTCACATGCAGAAGAACACAATGAGTGCCTTGAAGGGAAATGTGGCAAGACCTCAGTCATTGTAGTTATATATATTAATAAACTTTTCAGTAAATCTTCTATAGTACATAAACCGTTAGAATTACATGTAACACCTGATAAATATGCCTATAAAAGTTTACGTAATTGAAATAAAAACAAATATGTCACGCTTATAAATTTGTATCTACTTCTAAACTCCCCTCTCTCCTTTTCAATTTGAGCCAAACTTAAATTCCTTCAAGAATTTTAATGCAATGCCTAGTTAAGAAACGTAGTTGCTACATATAAGTAACAAAAAGTCCTGCTCAATCCAAAATAAAATATTCCTTGAACATCAACTTTTGAAATAATTTCTAATAATCAACTGTTGAAAAAATGTATTTTACCCTTATAACAAACACTTCATTCGGTTTTAGTTGAACTACGACGATTGGAAGGAAGCGTGATATAGAGTTGTTTGCTTCCTGGTCACCCTAGAGACAGCTTCACCATCGTATCACCTTCTACCTTCATTATCCTTTCTTTTTCTTTTAAAATAAAATTATTTATTCACTCCAGCGCGTCTGCCTTTTTTCTTCTGTCCTCTTACTACGTATAAAGCTTGCAATATATAGACGAGAGAGAGAAGTGGCTCAGAGCTCTTTCCTTATTCAGACAGCTGGCCGCAGATCTGTCTTCAGATTGGGGAGGACATTGAGGATAAGTCCGGGGGTAGCCGCCCCTGTGCCGAGATACGTGAGCAGGGTGAGAAAGCCACCCCCCGGCTCTCGCCATCACTGATTTGAATTCATCACTGCTTGAAGAAAAACACCACGTACTGCCTCTGCTCATATCCTCACTATCAAACCGCCATAATGCTCTAGATGTACAATTATCTATCTCTTTCGGCACTATAAAATTATAAATACGAACAAAAGAGAATATTCCACATAACATATTTGCTTATTTTACCTTAGATATATTACTTCTTTGAAAAAAAAAATTGTTTTTAGTTTATTTCATAAGTAAATATACTATTGTAAATAATACCCAATTTTTTAATTTCAATAAATCTTTATTTACGGTCTGTCAATCAACATCTTGCAATTTGATGATCTTGAGGTATTTAAAATAAAAAGAATTACAAAAAAATAAATAAAATGAATATTACTATGCACGTAAGTCCATCGACCCCACTCCTAATAAGTTCAGGTATTATGGCCCAGGAGGTCGCGAGGCCATCTCCGTTTTTTAAAGGGAAGGATTGGAGTCCGACGACAGGGATTGGGCAAATGGAGTGGGATGAAATTGAAGTTTACAATGGAAGAGCTTGAAGCAGGTGGAGATAAAGGCCTTATCACGACAAAAGGAATATTGAAGTCGTGATGAAGGGTAGAGTTGGACACATAATATGGAGCGTTAGCAATTATTCTAAGAATTTTGGAGTGAAAGGTTTGTATTCGTTGGATATTGGAAGGCTTAGCGGCACCCCGCAGTTCTGCACCGTAGGTCCAGATTGGACGTATTATGGTATTTTAGATGGTCAGTTTATTTTCTAATGTGTGGTGTGAGCGCCTATTTATAAGGCTGTATAAGAGTCCGTGACGTATGTTATGTTTTTGTCGCTTGATTTTAATATGTTCACTCTAGTTACCCAAATTAAAATAAAGCCCCTCAAATTTGACAGTCCACAACTAAAGTAAATTTAAATACAAATATCAATTGAAAATGAATATTACAATCCGTGTGAGTTAAAGGAACGAACTTTACAAAAATAAAGTTTTCTATTGTTCTTAATTGATGGCGAGAAATATTGCATTTGGAGTAGTCAAGTTGATGATTTATTAATTAATTTGTGACATACTGAACAAATTTTTGTTCCTAATGAAAGACATATGTTAGATTAATTCATTTGAAGGCCAATGAAGAGTGTCAAAAAATTCTCTCGTACATCTATAAAATTCTGAAAATTCCATTTTATTTTATTGTATACTTTAAAGCAATATACTTAAACAAAGACACACTGCACAAAGTTGTGAAAAATGACATTATTATATTTGAGAGATTTGTTAAATAATTTTATTATAACTATTTTGTTACAGAAATGTGATTCTGACCGAGAGTACTGTATAATACAAAGATTCTCTAAAGAATGTATGTGTATATGTATATTTATAATTGAGGAATATAGATTTATGATTAACAATATATATGGATGGCTGAAGTTCCTTGAAAATTCAATAATCAAATGAATAACGTGTAATCAAGGATTCGATATTCTGATCGCACTTGTTTTAGATTTTTACAAATGATTTTCTACGAAATTTAATTTGTAACAAGCATTTTCCTTGCAAAAAACCAGCAACTGAGAAATGTTATTTATAGCTTATCTAATGGTTATCGTCTCTAACATGTACTCGTCTAGGTTAATGCAGTCATAGTATTAATAATTGAAACGACTATTTAATTAATTCATGAATATATGACTACTAATAATAATGTGCTACTATTAAAAAAAATGACCTTTTGAGTAATAAACTAAAGAACTATGGAAAAGAACAAAAACTGCCGCTTGATTTTTCAGTTTGATTTAAAATAAGGCCTGGGAATAATAATAGAAAAAAAAAGAACAATTTTGGCCATATTTATGCCAGTTTTTTTTCCACTCCTAATGTCCTCATCTTTGGGCATTGTAATTATTTAATCTTTTTGAACTCCTGACAAATTTAAATACTCAATTCAACATTCTCAAGATATATCATCATCAAGAACTTACGGACAGAATTGCATTTAATGGGACATAATTGCACTCTCTAAGAGAATATTTTCAAAGGTATATTAACCGCATCCTTCAATTTCAGAACTAATAAATATTTACTTACTTCTAGTAAAAGGTGAAAAAAAGAAGTGGTAACACGCTAAAAAAATCAATCTCATTTTACAAAGCCCCTTACAGCAGAAAGGTGAAAGTTTATTATTTAATATTTAATATATGATTTTCACACATTTAAAAAGAAAAGAAACTAACAATATTTATCTGCAACATAAGAAATGTTGGTAATAAATGGTCTCATCAACATATATTAAATTATTTCATATTAAAAAAATTACAATTTTTAATGTACCTGCACATACGCTTCATTACCCTATTATTTATTTTTAAATTTCGAACGCTAGAGTGCATACAAACTAATGTGTTTTTAAATATTACTAAATTTGTTTTTATACTTTACCCTATATGATGACCTAAAATGTAGGCATTTAGTCATATCAGGTTCTGAGGAGATTTTATTTATGAATTTTACTTTAACTGGAAGAGGGATAACTCGACACCTCCAACCCCTGTCATAAAGGTCTCGAGGAAAACTCGCCTTCATTTTCAAGAAAATCCACGAATATTATTCAACCCCTTTTCATATTTCTCACTTTACCTACACCCCCCGTCATTTCCCGTCCGAAACTACCCTCCCTGTCCGAACATAACCCAATTCAAGAAAAGAGTATTCTTATTTATTTTATTTTATTCCTTAGCAATGCTGATTTTACTAAAAATTGTTTTATTATTATTTTCAGTTGGGAGAATTAATATGTGCCAGAGAGGAATTAAAAAATGATATATGAAAATAAATGCCTTTTTAAGTCTCAAGCAACATGATGATAAAAAAAAAATTTGTGTATTAAAATTCAGTTTTTTATAAAAGTGTGTCATATACACACAATATAAATATATGAAAACGATAGAACTTCAAATTTAGATAATTAAATTTTAAACGTGTTCTTATACTAAAACATTCATCGAAGTGCTGAAACAAAGAGATTAACGATTTCCGAACCCCATTTTTCTTTGAACTCCCCTTTGCATTATTTTAAATTCATATAAAATTCGCCATTTACAAAATAAAGCTGCGGTTGTATAAGGACCCCCATTCCTGCTTTGTGCCTTACCAAGTTCCTGAGCCCACGAAAAAACTACTTTCATGAAGCTGATATATTTAAAATGTATTTAAAAACTACAGATACAGACGACACTAAGTACTCTCTTTGGGAGAATAACCTACAATGTTCGAGATACCACTTTAGATATGCCGAGCATTGGTAAGGCTTTACTCACAGACTGAGCAGTAGCGATCTTTCACTGCGACGAGTAACTGTGATTGGAAGGTGCAAAAGTTGGATTCAGGCGCAAAAATTATTTCGTCTTGCTATATCCTCTTTGACTTCCCTCTGAGCAAAATATGGCTACGCTTGTGCATGTTGTCTTTAGGCTTTGTGGTACTTAATTTTTTCATCTGTGTATTGTAGTTAATTTATAATAACATACTTCAAATTATTAAAAAAAAAATTGACAAATAGTTTATTTTAATACAAAAGATGAATTAGATAGTTGCACGGGGTCCGTTGAC
This sequence comes from Oncopeltus fasciatus, assembly GCA_000696205.2. Taxonomy (NCBI): domain Eukaryota; kingdom Metazoa; phylum Arthropoda; class Insecta; order Hemiptera; family Lygaeidae; genus Oncopeltus; species Oncopeltus fasciatus. Next base: position 64,815 of record KZ806909.1, on the reverse strand, counting down.
AAAGCTTTACAATGAGGATAATTCAAATTTTATATTAAATTAACATTTCTTTATAATTAAAGAAAAATTAGATTACAATTTATTAACAAATGATTGTTACGACACATAAATGAATGAATTATTGATATCTTAGTCATTTGAAAAGTACTTAAAAAGTTCTCACAAAATCGCAGAAAAAATTTTCTTGTATAAAGTTAATTATCAAAATTAACATTTGACTTTATTATTTTATCACCTTAAAATAATACTTCTTTTAAAAGAACTCACACTTTTTAAACTGAAAATCGACTAACATATTTTTAAAAAACAATGACTAGGTTTTCATTCTGCCCAAGTAAAGGTAGAAGGCAAGCTATCTTCTGCAGTTTTTTAACAAGAGACAAAGTATCATCTCTGACTTATTCATTATACAAATACTTTTAATGTAAATTATAGTTCATTTATTTAAAAGAATATAATATGGCAGTAAAATCAATTATTTAATTAATAAGAATATAAATTAATATAAAACATTAATTACATTATATTAATGTTAAAAAATAGATTTTAAATTTTAAAAGATTAATGTGAGGTACATAAATTTATAAAATAAATAAAAAACTGTACTTAGAGCAGTAAAATAAATTACAATACGTTTTCATATTATAAGCTGGATCATATATCTTCCGATGCTCAGGATAGATCTGGCTGTTACCTTCTTTGATGGTTATATGTCAGAATGCTAAAAAATATCATAACAGAGAAATGTCTACGTCACTTTAAATTAAAGACAACTGTGCTTTATATTTAGTATAGTGCTTATATGACGAAATCCAAATTAAATATTCTGTTGTATATTTTCCTCAGGCATAAAACTGAAACAATCAAGAAGTCTTAATTATTTTCATTTTGTTAAAGTCACTTTAAAAACATTAAAGCCTCATATAATTTAGTTATTCACTCAAAATACAGTCAACTTTTCGAATAATTACCGTACTGTAAGTAAGTATCTGAATATTCACAGAAATAACACATTCACAGTCTTACATTTTTCTCATAAAGTAAATTTGTAGTTTTAATGCTGATGATCTTCCGCAACAACATTTTCATTTAAATATAGTAATTCATTCATTTATTTGAATATATTCTATACTAAATATGCGGTGCATCAAATAAATATAATTACCATATATAGCACATAAATATTTGAAACAAGATTTTACCATTTATCACCAAATTGAATTATTTGAGTGCAAAACTTTATGGGCTTCCATTTCACAATTGTATTCACCAAACATTTGTAAGACATAATTCGTTATCTACTCTTCATCGTTAATGAAATATAAGAAAGCTGCTCATATTGGAGTGTGACAGACTTATTTACTGTATATATCTGTCAAGAATTGTAGTGGACCGAGTAAGATTATTAAATAGAAAAATTTAATCAAAAATTAGTTAATTAGATCCAAATAATCGAAGTTAGGTAAAATCTTAATCAATACTATAATTTCTTCAAGAATAACCTTCTTTTTTTTNTTTTTTTTTTTTTTTTTAATATTCTGTATAAATAGTTCACTAATTTTTAAGATGAATGCAAATTTAGAGTACACTTGTTTTTATGCAACACGAAAGGCAAATATTTTCAAGCATTAATTTAAAAGAATCTATAACTGACCTTTGACAATTATAATAAATATATGATTAATGATCATAGTAAAGAATTACTATATTGTTTACTTATCAAGTATGTATACGGTATGGTATAAATCACACTAACACTGCATAAATATTATTACCAAATTTTATTATTAAAAAAAGTAATCATAAATGTTAAAACATCTACTTTAAATAAAAAAATGTACAAATAATTATAAAATTTACAAAAAATTAGACACATAAAACAAAAATTTTACTTGAATTATTACTCTTTGACTTTTTTGTTAACAAAAAGATTGTTCAATAATCATAACAATTGCAATAACATAATCATCAACTAAAAATATTAATAATTAGACTTGTTTTTAATAAATAAAGCGCAATATTATTTGCTACTAAGAATAATTAGTAAACCTTTGGCTAAACTGAGTAAAAGGACGTACAATTTCACGTTTTTTCAGAACAATTTATTTAATTAAAATAAATCAGAAACAAAGAAGAAAGTTTAACTTCATTTCGTTTCATTTTGAAATGAACTTCAGAATATGTATCCTCCATTTTCCCAATAAAAGTTTCAAAATCGATTAATTTGAAAACAACAGATTACGATGAATTGCTTCCATTGGAAAGTGAAGGAATAATGAGAAATTGTTTTTCTCAGTAAAAAAAGTAAAAGTCAAATAAATTACAGATTGGAATAGAAAATAATTAGCTGAAGTTTTCTCTACTGGAGCAGCATAATTAGAGGGAATAATCAGGAGTTGGAGATGGCCCTTCCTCTTGTCCCTTCATTGTGAATGGTGGAAATACGACGGGGGAAATATTCAAAAGCAGCCCTCCTTCCTTAGGGAGCCCTCCTCCCATTTTAGCTCCTCAAGGTAGCTCCTATGTTGCTGAAGGTAGTCCCGAATAAAATCATATGGGATATAACTTGATTTTAATGGAAATTTAATCTTATGTTTTTATTTAAAGATTATGCTTCAAAGTCGCTATAAATATGATGTCTATATATTACATTTCAAAATGAATATTTAAAAACTTGTTCAAAATGCTTGAAGAATAAAACTGCATTCATCCGTTATTTTCGGTCTTTAACGGAAAATAGGTTTTGCCGAGGACGTAGAAAGAGTAGTTTCAATAAAAGACGTTGTTGGTGGGACAAGAGAAATGGCGTCCCATGAGTTTGGTTTGTTCTCTTCTGTTCGTGTCCTTGTTCCAAGTCTAGCCATTACTCTTTCGTCTATTTCTCTCTGGAGTGTGTACCTTCTACGGGACTCGACCACTCCTTTGTCCCATTCGCATACGGGATATAAGCAAGCACAATTTTCCGCTGGGATGGATTGCTGTAAGAGCGATAGTATGACCTATTTCCTTTCATGTATCTATATTGTACTGCATAAAAATAAAGAATATATTATTAGGAAAAGAGCTGACACACAAAAAATGAGACTGTCTTTTGTTTTATTGCAGATCAGCTATTAAAGAAATATCAACTGTTCTAAATATGTATATTGTAACATTAAGACAGTAGTGCCACCTTAAGACACCTTAAGACTTTATAAACAACAATTATTAAAAAAATGACTAGAACATTACCTTACATATGAAATATTGAAGTTTAAATCAAATAATGATAGTCTTTATATATATAAGTGTGTTTGTAGTTGTAAAAATTAAAGTTGCATGTAGATAGGTTTTGTGTATATACGTTTCTTTGCTGTGTGAATGTGTGTTGTTAAAAAATAAATTTGCTTATATAAATATGGCGAAAATTTTATTTTNAATTATATTCATATGCAAACATTACAAATACTCGCATAAATGTATTTATATCCACATATATATGCCTATACGCGAATAAACACACACATTCCCCTAAATGCGCACAGACCAAAATTATATAATTGAAACCAAATAGTCGAAAAAATTGAAAGTCATCATTATAAATTAATTTCGTTTAAAATTTTCCATACCACACATATCCATATTCTTAGTATCATTCTTTACATTAATTAACTGGTCAATATTTCTTGCTATGTACATTGCTCCTAATAGTTTTCTCCTTTATGTACATTGCTCCTAATAGTTTTCTCCTTTATGTACATTGCTCCTAATAGTTTTCTCCTTTATGTAGGATGAGGGTGTCTTCAAATAAAAGTTTTAAAATTCATTCACGTCTATTATTGAAAGTAAAAAAAAAAAAAAAAAATTGACGTTGGACATGATATATTTTAAATAACCATTGTCGTAGAGTTCTGTTAATGTGGTAGAAAACATTACATTATTTATTATATTTAAATGCCTTCTTCAGAGAGCAATATTAATTGAAACATTTTTTAATTAATATTATCATCAGCAATCATACCTTTTTTTTTTATCAAATGTTGATTGGTAATTGGATAATAATATCACTAAATTAGTTATAGCAATTGAAACTTGTATATATTTTGTGTGGTTTGAAGGTATAACATTAAATGCTACTACGTAAGTACATATACATATAATATTGTATAAACTGAATTGTACTTATTTTCCTTACAATATTGGTTACACTTAAAGAAAAACAATTAAAACACATAAAGACTTGAACAATAAATTTGCACACCACTTTCCACTGTGCAATAATATATGCTGTATTTTATTTATCATAATTTATTTATTTTAAATTAAAAAGTATAGAAGAAGAATAACTTAATGTATTTTAATTAAGGAACTTTTCTGCTATATGTTGTAACAGCTGGCCTAATTATACTCCGGAGCTTATCGAAACTTATTAGAGGGGAACATAATTCCCGGGTAGTGCCTGGAAGTTAGCGGAACCATTTTACTAGCAATCAGTATACTTCCGTTGTCCTGGATATTGTAGCCACCATGCGAGGTTACAGTAGGCAACAGTTTATGGCGTCTCTCATGGCACCAGGCAAACATTCGTCGAGAAACCTTGCCTATTGCCATGAGTGTTTGTAAAGGGTTCTACTGTTTCAGCAGGTCTTACCATGAACGAACACTTGACCAAGTTTAGCCAAACTTGACAAAGTATATATATATATATTCATATTGCATTTTTCAGCAATACATGCATTTTCTATTGGACCTGCTAACTAAAAGTTTCATTTCAGAATTTTATTAAATGTTATAATAAATTAGAGTATACATGTAAATAAAATTAGAAATTTGAATTTAAGAGATCAAATCAAATTTTTTAATAAAATTAGGTATCGTACATAAATTTTTTATAATTAAAAAATACATTACCAGATTTTACGTAAGATAATCAATTTTTTCGCGTTGTTACCATGAAGCTACTTATTACAAATTTCAAGAGGATTTTAATATTTTTCTTTCATTAGCTCATTTGAATGCCACATTTAATATAACATATTTACAAATAAACTAGAACGACATTATTTTCAGGTAAAGAAATTTACGGTTAGATTAGTTAAAATTTATGTTTTATTCACAATACACATCGATGCTCAACCCCCTTGTCGAGAACTCTTTTTAGTTGGTCCCCCGATATATAAACAGTTGAAAGAGCCCGTAGTACACCGTAAACTATACCTGTTCAAATAATAAATAGATTATAGTCTTTGCCAACGATATCCGTTATTGCTAATGAAAATAGCGCACAATAACATTTACCTAGATTATTAAACTGCTCACATACCACAGGCGGGTATTAGCAGATGGAATATAATTGCATACATACATGATAATTACAGCTGTTAACGAGATCCAGTGTCCAGAGGTGGAGAGGTGATTTGGAACATAAGCAGTTATGGAGTGCAATCGCTATTACGATCAGGATACAGCTTACATCAGTGACTAGCGATGGGAATCTATTAGCTGACGTAGCAATTGAAACATATTTGAAGTAACTATAATTTAAATAATGAAATAGAAACTTTGTCATGAATTATTTGTGAAAATATAAATAAAATACCATTAGAGGGAATCAATTCTTTATCAAATTACTGCATGACAGTAATTTTTGCTGACATATAAAAGTAACTGGACGCCTATTTACAATGAAGAGAAGAAAAATGATGTTGGGTTATAATGGAACATGATAGGGAAAGGAAAGGGGACGGCAATATATCATGTAGATAGGGTGAGAATGAGCAGCCCAGACACTGAATCGTCAGCAAGACTAATAATAAATGTAGGGGTAAGTGATGAAGCTGAAAGGAATATTGGGATGGCAGAGCTACAGCGATTCCCAGCTAGCGATCAATACCCAGGACCGATCCCTTAATTTACACTCTTAAATATATTCTTCGACAATCATTCGGTCGCTTCCCAAAAAAATATCACAGTCACATTGGAACTGTAGAATACATATATAAGTTTAAAAAAATATTTATTTTATTTTTAAAATATTGGGGTTAAGTNAATAACAACATATATTTATAATACATATATATCATTTTTTTTATCTGGGGGTTCATATATTTATGTGTGTGTGTGGTTCTACGGGCAACCGTTATATAATTTTTCTTCATCAAATTAAGCATCTGATTGTTAAATACAAAAGAAAGGCTGAATTCGTAGTTGACTATGTTGTAGCTAGACTTAGATGTCTTACCTAGTTACAAAGATAGGTAGAGGAGAATCGCAAATCAACGTCAAAAGTTGTGATGTGTTGTCAAGTTCATTCTGATATTTCCAAAAAGGTTTTATATCGAATATTTCAGATCCCTAAGTAGTAAGTGTAAGCGCTTTCCACTAATTTTACTACTCATGAATAAAGTAACACAGCAGTGAAACCTTTTCTAATCTTCAGTTCACTTTTTTTTAACTTACCCTCTGCCATGATATATCAATGCTTTTACATGAGGATCACCAAGTTTATCAGTAAACATGCTCTTCCATCATCAGCCGATTCCCGAGGTTAGGAATACCGAGTACACTCATTATCATCCCTTTCCATCTTCAATCATTACAAGGTATTAGGAATACCGAGTACATTCTTTATCACCCCTTTCTATCTTTAATCATTACATGGTATTAGGAATACCGAGTACACCCATTATCATCCCTTTCTATCTTCAATCATTACAAGGTATTAGGAATACAGAGTACATTCTTTATCACCCCTTTCCATTATCAATTATTGCTCAACATTAGGAATACCGAGTACATCAGTAAATACCCCCTTACATCTTCAAAAGGTATTAGGAATACTAGGAACATCCTTTTATTTCATTAAATATTACCAGTTTCAATTCTACTTATAATCGTCAACATCTCCTATTATTATCAGACATATCTTGACCGTAAGAATACTAAGTATATGTGCAACGTAGATATAATAATAAGAAATCATATAAATATTATTTTTATTGTGGTATATAATTCCACGTAGATTTTAAACAATTAAGTGCAAGGGAATATAATAAAAAATCTAACTATCCCAGCCAGGGCTCGAACCTGAATTTCCTGCTATTCGGGCAAGCGCGTTATCTGGTTGTCTCGGTGGTGCAAATGGCTAACGCGCTTGCCCGAATAGCAGGAAATCCAGGTTCGAGCCCTGGCTGGAATAGTTAGATTTTTTATTTTATTCCCTTGCATTTAATTGATTATGAAATGATATTTATTAACGTGCAATGATTCTGCCATAGCTACATTTTTTTTTTGTGAAGAAGACATGAAGACATTTAGTAAGACTGTTTGCTATCCATTGATCATTTCCAGTGATTAAACTCCCTGACATAACTGTACTGAAAGCACTTGAGAGGAAGCCTGACTATTAGGAATATAGAAATATTGCTTGTTCCGAGGCTAAATCATAAGAAAGAAAAGAAAAAAACAAAGAAGGCCCTCAATGTCCTGGATGACGTATAAAGGGCACTTAAGTTCCAGTCACGTAGGGTTTAATGCTACCCACGTATATTACATTTCCATCTAGGCCTAAGCCTCCTTCATGTCATTGTCTCGCGTCGCACAAAGAATATTTACATCCCCTGAATAGTAATAACCGTAATGACGTGGATAATGGCCTACTCATAAAAGACACAAAACCTTACCATGCTCGAAACAACCAGCACCTGAGAAAGAGCTGTACAAAGGCTTGGAGAATATTTAGTCCTTATCAAGGAATCTTTCATGTCTTTACTAAGATTGTTTAAATATTTTTCTTAATATACACACTAAAGAAATGTGTATAAATAAATAGATAAATATATGTATATATTATTATTGTAAAATTATTTTTACTTTTTATTAAAGAAAATATTTTTGAAAAATAACTCACATCAAATTTAAAAAACGAGTCTGATTCGAATAATTATTTTCAGTACAGTTTGCTTTAAGAATCCTATTATTGTCATTAATATGTTCGGGGCTGAATTACAATTAATAACACATGATCTAAAATTACTGAAAACCAGCGCTGCCAGTTGGTGTAATTCAAGCAGACGCAGGGTGGAGGAGTACTGCGCAGGCCTAGATAACACGAATATTACCTTCCCCATCAGGCACTCCTTAAAGAAACATAACCTAGAATGCCTTCAGCTCAATGCACCTTACACTGGTATTCCTGAAGAGGAAATGAAGTGAATCAAGATTCAGCTATCAGTTCTGTCCAACAGTTCTATCATGTCTTTCAAGCTGATCTATAAATTTCACCAAGAAATAAACAAACATTGTGCCCTGATGCTGTTTTTTACATCCATACTATAACACTTATTATTGAGTTTATTTATTACAGATTTATTTTTTCATATTTATAGTAGGTACAAAAGGGGACCAATTTCAGTCTCAGCAACATATATTTTTTATTCTTCATAGTAAATTACAAGAGACGTTTCTGCTCATTCCGAGCTATCTTCAGTCCTACAATAACCCAAAACATAATAGAATTAGGATCAGGTTATAGGGCGATCAACATCATGGTTATTACGCCCTGACTGTTAGGGTTTATCTAGGGTTAAATGTGTTATCCATTGTTTTAAATGTTTTCCGTTTATACTAAAAGCGCTTGTTTACATTACGTTATATAGTACTTGGTGTGGTAAACGAAAAGTTATATTCGTACACACACCTACACACAGACATACATAAATATAGATACAAAACCATTTTAAAAGCATAAATATAAATTATATAACTTAAAAAGTAAATTACAATTATAATTGAAATAGTGGATAAACAATTTTAATATAGCAACAATATAATACAATTAGATTTATATAGTAAATACTACAATAAAACATAAAACAAAAACAATCTATATAACCAAAAACATAATATATAACCTATATTTAACAATTCCTTAGAATATGATAGACATGTTCCTAATAAATATATTATACCCACATGTGATGCTCCATTTTATTTCTCATTCCTTGATAATTAGTCATTAGTCCTATAGGTGAAACATTGTTCACTAATTAGTCCATTATTTGCAGTATACCTTTCCAGTTACCTAATTTATGCAAATTAAAATGATTCTATTAAGAATAAATGACCTAGCAACCATATTATTTAATCAAGCACAAAACCCCAACAAAAACGTTCTTTACAAATTCTATATACATTATTCACATTACATCAAGCTAGCCCTTGTACCGGGTATGTCACAAATCCATATTTATAGTACAGGTAACCCACTAAACTATATGTTGTTACTTAATTTTTTAATAGTTTAATAACTATTAAAATCGTTGTTTAATAACAACCGTACAATTGTTCAGAAGAAATGAAAAATTAGTTTGTTTTTAAAATGTAAACAATAGAAATCAAAAAAAGAAATAAAAATAGAAATTATAAATATTCACACATATAATTTTGAATGCTGAATTGCAATTATATTCATATGCAAACATTACAAATACTCGCATAAATGTATTTATATCCACATATATATGCCTATACGCGAATAAACACACACATTCCCCTAAATGCGCACAGACCAAAATTATATAATTGAAACCAAATAGTCGAAAAAATTGAAAGTCATCATTATAAATTAATTTCGTTTAAAATTTTCCATACCACACATATCCATATTCTTAGTATCATTCTTTACATTAATTAACTGGTCAATATTTCTTGCTATGTACATTGCTCCTAATAGTTTTCTCCTTTATGTACATTGCTCCTAATAGTTTTCTCCTTTATGTACATTGCTCCTAATAGTTTTCTCCTTTATGTAGGATGAGGGTGTCTTCAAATAAAAGTTTTGTTTTTAAAAGTGAAAATACTCCCCTAGACCTGATTTATTACAGTTTGATGTACTGTTTTGGCCATAGTTTTTGTCCTAGTATATTCAAATAATGGAAATTAATACTGTTGACGCCAATGTTTAATTTTGACTTTTATTCATTTATTTTATTTTCTCTCAAGGTTGATTTACGTTTTACTTTAGAATGAATTTCAAATGTCTATTTTAGTTGAACACGATTAAGGAAAATAAATTTAGTTGGAAACAAAACTTTATTCTGTTAAAATTTGAATTAAAAATAAAAAAGAGAATTTGGTAAATTAGGTAGTTGATTGAGTTTTATTGCGACATGGTAAATTTAATTATAAAGTGTTATCAATTTAAAAGAGAGTTTTATTAATGTTTCCTTTACATCAAAACCATGTTTCGGCTGAAGGTTTCAGTTTATTTGATGGACTTGAGTCTTAGATTAAGTAGTTGTATTCGAATCTTTGTTTAGGTCGTACGGATTAACGTTCGAAGTCGGGCACCTCGGTATCACAATTCAGCCAGTCGCCGTTGAGCCTTCTTACGGGGAACTTCTACCCTCATGCATATAGATAATCGGTACTCTCGGAAATCGATATTATTGGATTGGCAACTTATCGATCATCAACCCACCTGGATTCTGGCATTCTAGTGAGGACGGGACATTATTTTTTTTCTTCGAGGAAACCTCTCCCACATTGAAGCAATCGACCGTCATGTCATTGATAAGGTAACCAACCTTCTTCTTCAGCCCAAACATCGTTTGTTGTTCGACGTCTTTACGACTTTACTTCAAACCAATTGGCTATTGCGCATCGGTCAGCTTCAACTTCAAATATAAAATTTTGTTCCTCGAATACCTAATGAGATCTCAATTTTAAATTTGCGATCGTCAATTATCGTTTTTTTCCAATTGCATTTATTGGTACCACGGACAGATTCGAGCGTAAACAATCTCAGCTGAGATAAAAATAATTTAACTTTGAATTTTTATTGTTATTGTTAATTATAAATTTACATTTTTTTTGTAAATTAATTAATTGTCATTAACTATCATGTGTTTCATATACAAATAAATAAAATTAAGAAATAATCAAAATAATATAAATTTTGAATTGACGATATTAAATTTAAAAGAGAACTTTGATTTCTAATTCTAAGATGATTTTAGTTGGGGTTCGGTCAAGGTAGATTCCTCATGGAAATGTGAACCTAGGGACAGGACGACCTCTCTCATCTTCATGATAGCCCTGAAGATGGCTTACAATGTAAGCCGAAACGTTGGCAGATAATCCTTTATTAAAAAATACATTTTTTAAATTTGTGTTTTTTGGATCTACCTTGACCGAACCCCAACTAAAATCATCTTAGAATAATATCTACGGTCAACAAACTCTCCTTTTGATTTCTAATAATTTGTTCATAATAAATAATTATTTTTCTTTTAATCTACCATGTCGCCAGTCGTTCTACAATAAAATTTAATTATGTTTATTAATAATTGTCAATTGGTTTTATTCGATTTTAGGCTAAGTTAGTCTTAAGTTACTAAAGTTTAACCATACGGTGAACCGAACCAAATTTAAGAGTTACGCTATCCGGATCGTCATATTTTCCAACAAACATAATTTGTACTGTTTATCGTTTGTCTCTTTTATATTGTTTTTCCATCCTTCGTTTGGTTTAATGATTAATTGCTCTTTGAATTGGCATCGTTTTCATACTGTTTTCTGCTGGACTTCCAATATTGTTCTTAAGTTCTTCATTTTTTTCTTGTAAAAGATTATTTGTTAATTTGCATTAAATATTGTAATTAAATTTACTTTTTTTTTTTATGGGCGTTAGCAACATAGAATAAACGGCATTGTTATTTTAATTCCTAAAATGGTTTAATTTATTAATTCCCTTACACTTTGGTATTATTTGATATTGGGTTTTATTTTATTCCTCTAACCAGATAGACACGGGATCAGAGATTTGTTTTCAATTAAGAAAAACCCCTCCCCCCATCAAATCCTAACTGTTCAAATTGGTTGCATTACATGTGGGAATTATATGTTTATAAAGTACCAGTCTAACAAATAACAAGGAACTGTTAAATATATACATTTTAATTAGGGTAATTGTAGGACAGAAGACGATTGGAAAGAGCCGAAACTTCTCATGAGAAATTCACCCCTTTTTTACCTACTAAACATTAATAGACAGAAGGAAGGGAAAATTAATAAACTACTGTATTTCTTGTTTTTATACAGTTCATTGTTGCTGGTATAAACAATTAGAAGAATACTTCATCATTTGAACACATTACACATATGAGATTATTGGAAAAAATTCACATTTATTTAGTTATGATTAAAATATTATTACATTATTGTTTCAGTTTCCTTTTCAATTCCTTTCCCCAAGCCCACCATGGCACTTAAAATGAACTCTTCCTTGAATGCCAAGTGATTCACTCGATTGAAATTCGAAATGTTGCCTGGTAGAGTAAAAGGAATCTCAGATTTGCATATCCTTTCAGTTCTGCCCCTGATTAAGTGCTCGGGATCCCACTGTAAACAACATTCCCGCTTTTTTACACAGAACTTCACAGTCAGCCCCCAGGGGGTAAACAAACTCGCAGGCATTTGTCCGATCATACATACAGCGCATCCTAAATAAGAGATCAATTAATTTCATTGGGCATTGGGAAGACGCGTTTTGGTGCCTTATAGAATCATGTTTTTACTGGGCAGTGAGTTAAATATTGATCTTAAGAATGGAATAGAGCCTATTTTACACACATTACTTTCATTTCGTTTAGGAAAGATATAAGTTATTGTTTAACTTGTGACCAATTTAATGAAGTAACCATTTGAAAATCTGACTTAAATACACAAGAAATTGTATAATAAGAAATGAATGATTTGTATAATGTTAAATTTTACATTTCTGAGTGTGGACATGAGGGACGCCATGAAACACAATAATGCACTTTATTATTAAACTTTTATTTATTACACTCATTTAAATAAAAACATTATATAATTTGATCACAATGAAGTAAAAAGACATTCAATGTCAATCAGATGAGAAGAAAAGGTGACCAATGACACCACTCTAATATTATTTACAGACTATGTCACAGGAGGTCACGGGACCATCTTCGTTTTAGTTGACGGGGAGGGTTGTAGGGGTTGGAGTTAGAAGACATGGTCTGTGCTAGTGGATTAGGATGGTATGGCAACTTACTGTGGAAATGGTGAAGCGGGAAGAAATGAAGTCTTGAACAAAAGGGGTATTAAGATCTTGGTGAAGGTATGAATCGGATACGTAATAGGGAGCATTTTAAATTATTGTCAGGGTTTTGGAATGAAAGGCACCCCAGATTTCTACTCTGTAAGTCCAGATTGGTCGTAATAAGGTTTTGTAGAGCGTCAGTTTGTTTTCTATCGTAAGATTGGAGTTCTTAATTATGAGTCTGTATAGAAGTCCATATCGCCGATTGAGTTCTTGTCTTTTAATTTTAGTATGTTCTCCCCATGTCAGTCGTGAGTCAAGATGGAACCCAAGGTAACGAACGGAATTTGAATGTGTTAGAGGAATACTGTTCAATTTCACAATTTCAGGGAAGTATTTTTTCTTCAGTTGGAAAGTAACTTGAACGCATTTTTCTTCACTGAACAATATATCAACAACAATATATTCCATTTGCCAAACCATTGTTTGATTTTTTCGAGGTGATCTTGTAGGTTTTTAGAAGCAGTTTTAGAATCGGGATGGGAGGATAGAATAGCTTTGTCGTGCGCAAATAGAGCTAAGAGGGTACTTGGATAGGTAGGTTTGTCAGCGGTGTAAATGATAAATAGGATAGGTCCAAGCACACTACCTTGAGAAACTTCCGCATACACTTGGTAGAAATCGGAATAATTTAATTCTTCCCTAACCCTAAAGAAATGGTTTGATAAGTAAGACTTAAAGATAATGTAAGTGTTACTAGGAAGTACGGATTTCAGTTTAAACAGATGACCATTGTGCCAGACTATATCAAATGCTTGGGAAACATCCAAAAAAGCTCTTGGACAGTACTCTTTGCGCTCAAGGGAAGAGGAAATGTAGTCTACGACGCGAAACACCTGCTGGACAGTAGAATATTTACGTCGGAAACCAAACTGATGATTAGGGAGGATACTGAAGGGTTCTATGGAAGGCATCATTCCTGTTAACAGTATTTTTTTGAAAACCTTTGAATGAGACTTATAGGTCGATAGGATGAGGGGTTATGTGGGGATTTTCCAGATTCGGTTAATGGTATTTTATCAGAATATTTCCAGAGGAGAGGGATGTGGGTAGTTCTGAATATGCAATTATAAATGTAGGTCAAGAATACACCTCCTTAGTCCTTAGTAAGAAACAGAAGGAAATAAATAAATAAATTTTACATTAATAGACCTTATGACGTTTTTAGCAATGAATGACACAATTCTTAGGTTTAGTATAGCAATTCAAAATATTTCATTCTATGCAAATGTTAGCGCATATGCGAACAATTCCTGGCCTTCGAAATCTATTTTTTGCGAATATTCTATCGACACCTTCATATTTGTGGTTTACGACTTCCGCAAGGACATTAACGTACTCAGGGGACATCCAGACTCAACCATGACTGCTTAAATACTACGAAAGATATCCCTAGATAGGTTGAACGTGTAAACTCTGAAATCTGGTGGCAGGCTTCCTTGCCCAAAGCTTCCAAGAGCTCACCGGAAAATTATGATTCAACATAGTTTAAATTTGATTTTCAAGTGAATCCCACTAGAGAAGTTTCGTTTTCAGAATAACTGTACATTTTGGTGTTAAATATTAAGGTTTGTTGAATCATATAAATAGTATATGTCCTCAGCTACACAATTCCTTTCAATCAATTTACTGTGATTGTTTAAGAGATGCCAAAAAGAGGACCAGTTTGAGATTCCATGACCGAGTCTCAGAGTTTTAGAAGGAAGACAAATTGATAACGAGATTATGGATAATCCCCTGACAGAAATCTATCTCCTTGCGAACATTTTTCAACGACAATTTAATATCAGCAAGTGTTGCTTGAACATTTGCTTGAATGACTACCGATACACGAAGGAGGTGGATTGAAAAAGTTACAATGGCCGTTAGCAGGGCGATCCCCCCCCCCCCTCTCTTTTCTAAAGTGAAAAATGATTAAATTTGCCATATTTTTACTGATGTCCAATCTTTAGAGTGCTTTCTTTTCTTTATTTTTTATTAAAATATCCTCTTGTTCAAAGAATAAAATTTAATAATAAAATAATTATTTATATTTTCCTTTGACATTTATTATTATAATTAAAGGAAAAATAATTGAAGTATGAAATCCCTTTTTCTAATCTTCCTTAACATACATTTAAATGAATAAGGATTAAGAATGATCCAATTACTTTAAATTGAAGTATAATTAATGTTTTACGTTTATTAAATATATTTCTAAACGTATTTGAAGTATATAGAATATTTTTCTTAATATTATTAGATAATATATATATGTATATATATAAAGCTTATATAGAAGATGAACACTCGCGGCTGCAGTATATAGTATTCAAGGACAGGTGGGATAGAGAGTGCAGTGCTCACACACACAAAGAAAATATCACATGGATTGCAGTTTTCGGGGATCTCTCGCCCTTCGTCGGTGAGGAGTAAAGAGAGATTGTGTAGACTGTGTTGCGGAAGGAACTCGTTGTTTTCGACAAAATTGTATTTTAATCTCTAGAAGAGACTGGGGCATAGAACACTATAATTGGCTGTAAAACAATGTTACTTTGTTTTTTTACATTTTTCTCTTTTTATATAGAAATTCTACTACAATATGAGTGGTGTCATTGGTCACCTTCTCCCCTCATGTGATTGATATTGAATGTCATTTTGTTTTTCTCTAATTCATTGTGGTGATCAAAATTACAAAATGTTCTAATTTAACTTTCTAATCTGGAGCTGTCACCCCCCAAAATCTGTCAGTATTGTATGTCAATTATTTCCAAACGCACAGTTAATTAAAATAATTTTAGTAAATAATTAAGTTGCTAAAAGATAAAATTAAAGTACCTACTAAGGCTTTCTAAAGTCAGTGAAAAATGTCGCATGCACTGCATTATAAATAATTATATTTATTAAAATGAATACTTAAATACTATTTTAGATAATACTATTTCTACATGTTATTGAAGGAAAACGTTATTTTAACAACTGAGGAATTACGTAAAGAGGGAGAGTTAGTTGAAGGTACCAACGTAGATAGCAATTAACCATCTGGTCAGTCTTCGATGGGTTTCTTTGAATTCACACTGTGGGGCAGCCATATTACTCTGGTCATTTACTAATTTGTTTTTATTTATAGTGTTAGTCTCTCTTCCAAACAATTAGGGTCGTAGAGGCAGGGACTATCTACATGTTGCCACCCCATTCTAAATGGCTCAGGACAAGCTTTTATTTATCGAGAATAGCTTGCCCTGTGTGAGATTCGAACCCGCAGCGTTAGTATTGCGAGACTCGTGATAAGTTCTGTAATATAAAATAATTCTAACAATTTAGCAGTTTGGGATACTGTAACTGTAGCCTTTTTGTTTACAGTTTATAACCAAAGTAGTGTACAGCTAATAAAACAGCACATTACTATTTCATTTTCTTAGATTAATGAATTTCTTTCTTTTTTTTCATCTATTTATTTATTTTATTTCTGTTTTAAAAAAAAAACATGTTGTTTTTTAATGTATTTTTTAAAACATTTTTAGAATGAAGAACAAAATAATAAGTAAAATTTAATGACAATCGCATAAGGGGAGAAGGTGACCAATGACAGATACCACTCTCAAAATATTCATGAATTAATTTTACTTTTTAATCTTCTATTCATTGTTATTACACTCATATCCCATAGCAATTTTATTCCTTCTGAAGTAATATTTTTTACTTTTGAATGGTGATTTTCTCCAAATCTTAAAATATGCTTACAATTATTTTATAAAAATTTATTATTAACATACTTACATACACACAC
>KZ806909.1:33609-47455 GCA_000696205.2 Oncopeltus fasciatus | reverse complement strand
GGAGGGGCTATCTACAGGTTGCCACCCTATTTTAAACACCCATGGCTCAGGACAAGCTTCTATATTATAAATAAAAGATTGACCTGGGCGGGATTTGAACCCGCGGCGTCAGGATTGCGAGACCCGTACGGATCCCCTGAGCTAGCCTGGCGCCCCTAAGAAGAGGGAGTTTTATCTAGATCTAGATAGAATCTATAAATCTATCTTGAAAGTATCCATTCAGTAGGCAAAAGAAAGGGAACTCGCGATTGTACTAAAGATGGAGATCTCTGGCCTACTCATGTCCGACTTAGTGGATCCAATTAACGTAAGGATTTGAATATGCAGATGAATCAGACTCCTCCAGACTTTTAATGTGGATTGTAACGCACTTCATCATGGCTCCCTGAGATTCACGTGCGCTAACCAACTGCAGCAGATATATTTTCACAAGACCTCTTGAGGTTGGCATTTTCATAGAAAGTGGGAGTAGCAATCTTAGAGATTACATTCATAAAACATTATCTACAGGCCTGGAGGAGATTAAAAATCTGTATCTCTGTTTTATGCAATAATTATTTTTAAAACGGACCTCAGGGCAAAAGAAAATAAAATTAACAAAATCCCGGCTGTTCCTCATCCACGGAGAGTAGATAAAGCAAGAACAATATCAGAAATTATAAATAAATTAATTCAAGGGAATAGAATAAAAAATCTATCTTTCCCAGCCAGGGCTCGAACCTGGATCTCCTGCTAACCTGGCAAGCGCGTTATTCTATTGCGCTACCGGGAGAGCCAGATAACCTAAATTCCCAGTACTAGTGTCGAGAGTCTAACCTACGAGAATATAAATTTATATTTATATCAGAAATTATAATTTTTGTTTGTAAAAATTGTTCATTTTTGTTNTAACCGTAATGACGTGGATAATGGCCTACTCATAAAAGACACAAAACCTTACCATGCTCGAAACAACCAGCACCTGAGAAAGAGCTGTACAAAGGCTTGGAGAATATTTAGTCCTTATCAAGGAATCTTTCATGTCTTTACTAAGATTGTTTAAATATTTTTCTTAATATACACACTAAAGAAATGTGTATAAATAAATAGATAAATATATGTATATATATAAAGCTTATATAGAAGATGAACACTCGCGGCTGCAGTATATAGTATTCAAGGACAGGTGGGATAGAGAGTGCAGTGCTCACACACACAAAGAAAATATCACATGGATTGCAGTTTTCGGGGATCTCTCGCCCTTCGTCGGTGAGGAGTAAAGAGAGATTGTGTAGACTGTGTTGCGGAAGGAACTCGTTGTTTTCGACAAAATTGTATTTTAATCTCTAGAAGAGACTGGGGCATAGAACACTATAATTGGCTGTAAAACAATGTTACTTTGTTTTTTTACATTTTTCTCTTTTTATATAGAAATTCTACTACAATATGAGTGGTGTCATTGGTCACCTTCTCCCCTCATGTGATTGATATTGAATGTCATTTTGTTTTTCTCTAATTCATTGTGGTGATCAAAATTACAAAATGTTCTAATTTAACTTTCTAATCTGGAGCTGTCACCCCCCAAAATCTGTCAGTATTGTATGTCAATTATTTCCAAACGCACAGTTAATTAAAATAATTTTAGTAAATAATTAAGTTGCTAAAAGATAAAATTAAAGTACCTACTAAGGCTTTCTAAAGTCAGTGAAAAATGTCGCATGCACTGCATTATAAATAATTATATTTATTAAAATGAATACTTAAATACTATTTTAGATAATACTATTTCTACATGTTATTGAAGGAAAACGTTATTTTAACAACTGAGGAATTACGTAAAGAGGGAGAGTTAGTTGAAGGTACCAACGTAGATAGCAATTAACCATCTGGTCAGTCTTCGATGGGTTTCTTTGAATTCACACTGTGGGGCAGCCATATTACTCTGGTCATTTACTAATTTGTTTTTATTTATAGTGTTAGTCTCTCTTCCAAACAATTAGGGTCGTAGAGGCAGGGACTATCTACATGTTGCCACCCCATTCTAAATGGCTCAGGACAAGCTTTTATTTATCGAGAATAGCTTGCCCTGTGTGAGATTCGAACCCGCAGCGTTAGTATTGCGAGACTCGTGATAAGTTCTGTAATATAAAATAATTCTAACAATTTAGCAGTTTGGGATACTGTAACTGTAGCCTTTTTGTTTACAGTTTATAACCAAAGTAGTGTACAGCTAATAAAACAGCACATTACTATTTCATTTTCTTAGATTAATGAATTTCTTTCTTTTTTTTCATCTATTTATTTATTTTATTTCTGTTTTAAAAAAAAAACATGTTGTTTTTTAATGTATTTTTTAAAACATTTTTAGAATGAAGAACAAAATAATAAGTAAAATTTAATGACAATCGCATAAGGGGAGAAGGTGACCAATGACAGATACCACTCTCAAAATATTCATGAATTAATTTTACTTTTTAATCTTCTATTCATTGTTATTACACTCATATCCCATAGCAATTTTATTCCTTCTGAAGTAATATTTTTTACTTTTGAATGGTGATTTTCTCCAAATCTTAAAATATGCTTACAATTATTTTATAAAAATTTATTATTAACATANTCACTATAGAAATCTAATTGTATCATATTGTTAAAATTGTTGTCTATTGTTCTAATTTAATTGTTAATTTACCTTTTAAGCTATATAATTCATATTTCTGGTTTTAAAATGGTTTTATACCTATATTTATGTGTACGAATATAACTTGCACACCAAGTACTATAAAATGAAATATAACCAAGAACTAAAAAAACGAAAAACATTTAAAAGAATGGATAACAGATTAACTCTAGAGAATCCCCAATAGTCAGGGCGTAATAACCACGATGTTGATCGCCCTATAATTTGATCCTAATCCTAATCATAGTTCAAAATATAAAATAGCTCGTTTTCTCTAAACTATGACGAAGAATATGCTAATACTGCATACAACCTAAGGTAATGTATTTATGAGAGAACACAGCTACAGAAATAGAATAATGTCGTCTGTAATTGTGCTCTTCTCAGAGAGAGTTGGCTATCATTATGCTCGAACATCTTTGGCAAAAAAGTAATCAGTTGAGTGTTGGTACATTTAACAAGACTGAGCAGGAGGGATAGTTTCTGGTTCGTTGTTGGAATGAAAGTGAACCGAGTTTCGCGATAACTCACTTTCATTCACTTCGACAGTTGGGAGAGCCGGAGTAGACAACTCAATGCTTTGTAAACTCAATATTAATTGTTTACTAGCTCATATTTACGCCATGGCGCCTGAGTACCATTGTTAACACAACTGTGATTTAGATTTCCAGTAGCCAAGAAGTTGTCCAACGATCCTCTTAGTGGCGGGGTGCACGTTCTGGAGACGCCTGCTGGAAGGCACAGAGTTACGCTGCCTCGCTCTAGTAAATCTAGTAGTCTTTACTGCCCTTTCACAACGCTTCTTTATTCAAGAATATCAATTGTAAAGAACTTGACTTTCAAAGGGTTGATTCTAATAATCATGTATTTAAAAAATTTTCCCTTACATATTGTTCAAATAAATACATTGTCGTTGTACACGCAATCTGTTGAGCCTCTGTGGGCTGCAGCCATAAGAAGAAATAATAATTCTTATCCTTTGAAACTCCTACTTACAAAACTCTTTTTGAAGTGATCTTGGTTGGTTCAACATTAGGGTACTGAGTAACAGTTAACAAATTTTTTTTTTCAAAACAAGTATTTTATGAGGAGAAATAGAACGGGGATTCGGTCTCATAATTTGTATCTTTAAAAAAAAACAAAAAAAGTATTAAATAAAATAATCACTAATTTATTCATAAGTTTTTGTCTACTAGGCCCCAACATAAAATACAACTTCATATTTACATCTCTGTAGATAGATGCTCTGAGCTAGGAATGTAAAATAGTTTATTTCTTGTTTAAAAATAAATAAACAACATAAAAGCATTGTTAGAAACATAAAAAAAAAAGTTAAATTATAAAAAAAATGTCCTTGTCATGAAAATCAGGAAGTTTTTGAAATAAATTGAAATTTCAAACTCTCTGAGTGATTTAGTAACTTAATACCTACAATAATTCCCTAAATTGATTTCTTTTTCTGCCAGAATTTTGACCACCATTATGTTCCTCATTAGTGTATAGATATACGAATATTTTGGTGAACGTTTTAGAGGAAAATCAATTTACAGGTGGCATTTAAACACAGATTAAAAAAAAAATCAAAAGTCACTAATTTACCTTCGAAAAAGCCATTAACAACAATAAGTTTTATTATGATATAAATTGTATCACTTTTAATTTGATAATACATTAATTTATATGCTTGTATGACAGGACTTGCGTAGTAACTAATTCTCTTAATAGCCAGAAAAAATAGTAATTAAATCCATTCCTTCAATTCCGTGTTTTAATAATCCAGAGAGTCCTTGAGAAGCGAATGAACTCTTCCTCAGACGTTAGATACCTTAATCACAACGTGCTATAACTGCCCGCTCACATAACCCCCCCCCCCACTTTAAATTTCGGGTATTTTTCCCCCCTAGGCTAAAGGGCAGTCTGTAGCAGCGCGTTATAATTAAATTGTGCTCTGAGGGAAAGGTCATTACTTTCGAAAGGCGCTTAAGGGATGGTAATGAATTTGTGAGAAGAACTGCTTTCTACTAACATTTTCTCCGCTTACTAAATAACTATATTGTTCGACGAAAACAACTGTTATTACTTAATTCGTTTTACCCTCGTAGAATATTTATAATAAGATTTAATAACGAAAACAATAATTTTAGCAAATGTATTAACTGAAAGCCAAAAAATAACATAAAATCGGATCAAAATGAGTTTATTTTGTTAAAGAAACGGGTGATGGTTCATTGGTAAGGACACTGGACTCCTACGCTAATATTACTAGTATCAATATTCACTGCTGTTAGTTTTTCTTTCTATGCTTGTGTCTTTAATGAACCAGATTCTTCTTTGTGACGATAGGAACGTTCAACTCTATTTGAGAACAAAATGACATTTAATGGGGAAAAAAACAGGCATCTAGAACGGTTTGCTGTACACACATTATCTAATTTCTGTGGACCGCGAATAAACACATCCTACCTGTGCCCTTTCCCCCACCCACTGTGCGAACAAAATTTTTTTTCCAGGTGGGTATTATGAAAAAAATTCAGTCTATTATGATGACACGGTCAGTCTAAATATGTACCATATGTCACCAGGGGCATGAATTTGTCTGTCTTCTAAATCTTACATTACTTTTTATCAGTTGATAATAAACAACAGCCAGTAGAATTGATTGGTGAGTTCTAGTGATCTACAGCGTCATGTTGCTTCTAGCTCGGCTATCCACCCTGGGCTATGTGTTACTCTCTGGTGTTGTCCTGGCAGGCGAAGACCATCACTTTAGAACGGACTACGTCACCAAGGAAGAGCCCGTTTCAGTACACTACAAGGGGGAGAAGATTGTACCTGACTCGTTGAAGAAATACTTCGATGACCCCGTACCCATAGACATGGACAAACCTTACCCTGTCCACCGCGAGAAAGAAGTCAAATACCCAGTGAGAGAGGAGGTACCTAAGCCTTATCCAGTATACAAGGAAGTAAAATCCTAACGGAAAAATAACTTAAATAGGAGTTAAATTTTAGGAGTCAATGAAATAATTTGTAAGTGAATGTAAATTTTCAGAGTAAAATTTTGTACTGCTGCACTAAGTCAAACACGAGTAAATAATAAAACATCATTTTAGTTATACAATCTTACATAAAAACAATGGCTTTTTGTCCCACAAAATTGTTAAAAAATAAAAAACATAATTTCCAATGAAGCTAATAAATGTTTTTAAAACTCCTCTAAAATGTTGTATATAATCAGAGGAGGAGGAAACATGATGGTTTATGACGTCACAGATCCAGTACCGCTTTGAGTAATTGCCGTAAATATCGATGTGTACGAACTTCATAGTTTAAAACCCACCCAATAAAAAAAAAAAATAAATAATAATAATAAATAACTGGTTTATAAGATTGGTGAATTTGAGCAAAATTAGTTTCGAAAACTAAACATAATTTTGCATCTTTCGGTTAAAGTTTTGAGCGTAGTTTTAGTGTTATTTTACTTGTAGAAGAATAAAATTTTAGAAATTTTAGAAGAAAATTTTATTCTAAATTTATCCAGAGAATACCATCGCAGCACGACCACGTTCCTCCTTTTAATTGAATAAGTAAAAAAAGATTTTTGCTACTTCTTTTAACTCTTAGATAACATGTATCAACTCTAAGGGGTTAAAACTTCTCTCTTGACGAGTTATGAATTACATTTTTCATTTAATTTATGTAGTTCATCTATTAATCAATCTAGTGAATACATGATGTGTCAGGAGACGGGAATGAAAGTCTAAAAAACGGTAAAATGGGAAACAAATATCGCCCATCAATGACACTGTAGAAATTCTTCTGCCAGGAGGAATTACTGGCGTGAGAAGGTCATCTTGACTTGCCTGAGATTAGGACATACTCAATTGACCCATTGTCATCTAATGGAGAAGTAACCTTCTCTAGTTTGCGTATATTGTCAGGTTATTCTTCTGTTGTAACACATCTTAACTAAATGCGTTAAGTATGAAGATATGAGGCGACGCTACGCTCTATCTTTGAGCTGATAAATTTATCAGGGAACAATCCAGATACAATAGACCAGCTTGACGAGTTATGACTTACATTCTTAATTTAAGTTATGTAGGTAATCAGTTAATCAATCTAGTCAATAAATGATTTTTCAGGAGACGAGAATAAAAGTCTAAAAAAAGGTATAATCTTTCTTCAAAACTTGACTCAAGGGTGTTATATCTCCAAAATAACAATAACAAAACGGAAATTACCAAAGCTTACAGCTAATAATAGCCTTGGAGTAGTGGATTAGTTTATTTATTAAATGACTAATATTTCATTCGCTATTTTGTTCATGAAGAAGGTTACTCTAAAATTTTAAGCAGTTTTCAGTTAACCAACGAATGATAGTTAGAATCTATCTTTTATTCAAAACCTTTTCAGAATTTTATCACTGAGCGAATCCTTTCGGGTCTCAAAACCAAGTGTTTCGGACGCAAGTCTCTCCTGGGCAGGCATTCATCGAGAAATAAAAGCCTTCCCAGTGTAATTGGTGTTTAGTGTAAGGTGATTATTGGCATATAGCCCCACCCTCCTATAACTGAAACTTTTTCACACTTTATTTAGTGTGCCAGCCTAACAGTGTTATTTGCGCAGGTATGGGCATCTACTTAAAAAAAAAAAATTGTACAATTTCTTCTTCCGGGTTGGACCGTGTCAAGATGTCGATAGTTGCCGAGCTTTCGCACATCCTTTGATGGCTTCTTCAGGGCTGAATGGAAAATATGACCTTGCTAAAAAAAGAAAAAATATTTTAAAAANTAAATAAACAACATAAAAGCATTGTTAGAAACATAAAAAAAAAAGTTAAATTATAAAAAAAATGTCCTTGTCATGAAAATCAGGAAGTTTTTGAAATAAATTGAAATTTCAAACTCTCTGAGTGATTTAGTAACTTAATACCTACAATAATTCCCTAAATTGATTTCTTTTTCTGCCAGAATTTTGACCACCATTATTAAATGAAAAAACATAGTAAAATAAGATTATTTTATTTTAATTTAATAAAATAATCTTATATTTTAATTTTTTAATTTAAGATTTAACTAGAAACACTGCAGTCTTCCCACTTAACTTAATAAACTAAAACAAAGTCAGAAAACCCCATTGACAACTGACTGATTGAAGCCTGGAGTTAAATTATGTATTTTTTGACTTATAAAAATTTCTTTTATTTTTGCATATTATAATGGCTCTTACTTTTAAATGGAAATCGAAAGCAGATGATAAGAGACATACCGAAGAATTGGATAGAGCTGTGTTTACGACAGCCCACAGTGAAGGATCACACACAGCCATTTACTGGGCTTTGGCAAGAGATCGTTCAGTATTTGTGAGACGGGCCCTCAGATCGATCAACATCGAGTCCATTATTCCATGCGGACGAGGCACTTAATAAAACGGAATTTATACCCCATAATTAATGCCCTGATATACCACGACTCGTTAGGGCTCTATGGAATGGGGTTTTTGGAGACATTAAATAGAACGCGATCCAGTGTTCACCACACACTATGAAAATCGTCAGCTGCGACGGACATACCTCAACTTCTAGACGTACCACACATATTGTTGTGGGAAGATGAGTGTTCTCTGAGATTATGAAATATATGACGTCATTAATTACCTGGATGAAGACCAGTGCTTGCACTACAGTATATAACGGCTGGTGTATTAATCAAGAGAAGCCGTATCACCGAGTTCAGTTGGAGCGCTACACCAGTTCTGTTATACGCCACATTGCTTATGTGTGTATACTGGATTCGTAAGTACGTTATTTAAGACAGCAAACAACATTGTTGGAATTGCTTTACCAGTAAGATTCTTATATATGCTTTATCAGTAGTGCAGATATATCGATAGGAAGAAGTTGATTAAGAGAATTAAAAAATCGAAATTCAAGACAACCGCAAAAAATGGTGGTTCTTACAATACTACCAAGTGTAAGTAACTTAATTTAAGTAAGTAATTTTCTTATTTAATTAATGATTCTGATCATTATTCTACGTTTTTTGAAATATGTAATTATTGGCAAAACATTAAATTGCTTCTTAGATAGGACTTTGCTGTGAATAGTTCTACATGAGGGGGCTTTAGAAGAATTATGACGATGAGGATTCATTAACTGAGGAAAGAGAATATTGGAGCTTTGCAATATAGCCTAAGCCCTTGAGTACGTCAAGTACGAAGTGCAGAAGGAGTTATTAAGTTAGTTCGTCACATCACGAACACTCTTGACGCTCCTTCATAACGCCAAGGTGATCTCATCCGGGTTATAAAACAGTAACCTCTGTCCTGCGAGGTTATTTACAAGGTGTCTAGAAATGAAGCTATAAATGGAACATGGAGTTTTGTCGAAGTATTCTTACTATAAGGTCAAGTTTATTTGGATTTATATAACTCTGCCCACTAACTTGGGTTCCATCTTGGCTCGAAGCATACACGGGAGACTTACTGGAACACTTGGGTTGGTAACATATACAACGAACTACTCCACAGATTATTACCAACATAGCCTTTTTTATGTTTTGTTTGTTAGGTATTTAGGCCTGGGTATAATTATTAGCTGTAGTTATAGTTGTCAGATATTGTTCGATATAGTTCTTATTATTTGTTAGGTATAGAATGTTATGTATAGATGTTGTCAGGCACAGGTAAAGATGTTATAATTTCTTAGGTATAGGTATTGTTATGTATAGGTATATTGTTAGTTATAGTTATAATTTGTTGTTTGGTATACATGGCATTGCATCAGGAAAGGCTACGTATAAGAAAACAAACGCTTAAACTCAACAGAAGCATAAAGCTGGATCTCCCTGTAACACTAACATACAACTTCAAAAACTATCATTATTCTTCAGTGACACAGTCAAATATGGTTGTTATGCACAACAGAATATCATCATAGGCACTTCAGACAGAAAATAATTAGAAAGCATGATTAGAAAAGCGAAAAGATACCTAACGGTGCTGTTTATCTGGGTAATAATGGTCATAAACATTATTGACATATCATACAAAATAAAACAACATTACTTGGCACCGCCATAAATAAAATCATAAACCTACAACATTCGACTAAAATATTCTAAATTACAAAATGAAAACTACCAGAAAACTGTTGCTGGATTAAATGTTTGGCAAATTAAAAGAAATAAAATTTAATTCATGAAACATGGTACCTGGCATGGTAGATATACCTATTGACCATTTATATAGGTCATTGGTGTGGTAGAGTTATCGGTGAACCATGAATAAATGATTATATCTTCCTATTAGTTCTTTTTGGACCTCCTCAATCACATCTACTCTGAATACATGGAATATCTTATTTAAATGAAATACTAGTTGAATCAAAATTCAATATTTCATAGTCTTTAAGCAAAATGTAAGGAATTTAAGGACATAACATAAAAGAGTTTTAGACCATTTCTTCGTAATGACATCTTCCACGGCCTTCAAATTAGGAATTCCTAAAGATGGAAATATTGATTGCTAAAATCAACGTCAAATGTTGAGAAAACTCCAAATTTGTTGAAACTGATATTTGTTGAAAACTCGAAAGTGCAGTAGGAGCGAGGTTATGAAGGACATTACTGCTCTGTTTCCATTAGTCGAAATGGGATAGGCAGGACATTTGTTTAATGAAAACCAACTGGTGTTTGCAGTGTGTAAACTGTCGTGGAGATAACAGGTTAGGACATAACTGGTGGAGGGGTGGATATTTAACATCCATATTTTGACCAAATATCCCAACGCCTACAAAAGTATCTAAAATATTGAACATAACATGAGGATATTTTCAGTGGAATAATATATAAATGTAAGAAAAAAAACATTATACACTTTTTTGTACAGTAAATGTTTTCCGTAATGCTAGTAACTATGAATTACCTCGTAGGAAAAAAATTAGAAGAATGCCTGATTTCTATGGTTTCATTATTTTCAAAATTGTGGACTCTGAAACGTGTACACATAAATAAATCCACACACCCACACATACTTATGTGAGTGTGTGTGTGCGAGCGTGTATTTACTTATTTCAGGTATGATTGTTATATATATAAACAATCATACCTGAAATTAGACAAAGGGATTGGGCAATATAATGAGGTAGGGCTAAATAAAAGTAGACTGTATGGAACTGAGAACAAACGTAATCTGAATACATAGAAGCATAGCAAAATATGATACAATATGAATGTGATATAATGAAGTCTGTTAGTAGAGTGAAAAATATTGTAATAATTTTAAAATATGATCGTTGAATATAGAATAGAGGCTGAAAATTTATAGTGGTATTAGTATTTCTTTTGAAAGATGAGTTATGGCTCGAATGATGATTTTCCTGATTCAAGTTGATTAAATCATCAATTATAGTAGAGAAGAGTTGATGAATCATGCAGTGGAGACAAAATTGTGGGCCTTGGTGGTGTATATTGAGTTTCACAAACTGTTGAAGGCTTTCATTTGTGCTGCTACAAAGTGTCAGCATTCGTGCCTAATATCTGAAGGCCCCACAGAGTCTACTCTTAGATCGTTAAGATGAGTCTACTCTTCCAAAGCTTCTAAAGTATAAATAATGATGGAGGTGATTTTTTTAACGCCTGTTCGAATGAAAGCCTCCGATTAGCTGGGATCTGATTAGCCTGTAAACAATAGTAAGCAAGTTTTTTCACATTGCTAGCTTTCAATCCCTCCCTTTTCCTGATCCGTGGAGACCGGCCAGTCTAGAGCAAGGCTTATTTGCCAACCTTTAAAGCGCATTCTTACCCAAGCTGTAAAAAATTAATCTAATCTCATTTATATTAATTTTAATGGAAAATAGGAAATCTTTGATAAAGCAACTCCAGCGTAACAGGCTTTTCTTAAATATAATTTTTGTGCTTTTTATCGACGTCGCAAATTTTAAAAGTAAATTTATACCAAGACTTTTTGGACCGAAAATTTGGTTGTACATGAAACACCTTGGTTTCTACCGTAAAATGACCATAGGGTTATTAAGCATTTTTATTTTAATAATTGCAATTTTTTTTTTTNTGGACCCTACGCCAGAGTTTACGACACCGCCCAGCAGATGGCCTACTCAGCATATGCTCCGCAGTCTACTTCACAACAGCAACAGCAGCAACAACCGCAACCCACCTACAAGGCTTAGGTTTGTACAATACATGCATTTGCACAATACAATACAATAATGTAGATGGTTACACAAAGTGTATCATACCAATCCAAATTAACAAACCTTAACAATAACACTACCCAAGGAAGAATAAACGTAAAACTCATCAGATTTTATTTACTTTGAAACTTAGTCCAAATATTAATATTGTAGACTACCCTACCATGCTTATTACTCTCTCCGGCTTATAAGATAAAAAAATTCTTTTTTTTTTATAATTAATTGTGGAAAATTTACTTAGTTTATACAGATCCCTTATTTTTTTCTTCCTTTTCACTTAATGCTCCTATGAAAAATAAATGGATAGTAAAAGAAAAATAATATCATTGTATCATTCCGATTTTTACTTTAGACTCCATAATTGTTTTATATTTTCGTTTGTTTTTTTTTTTGTTTTTTTTTTAAGTACATAAGAATACTATTTAGTAATCTCTGACTGAAATTAAATTGGCATAAGCAATAGCTGTTGCCAAACATTTAGTGATTTATGTAACACTTTTGGAAATTTAATAAATTAATCCCTGCAAGAAGAAGTGAGTGATGTAGAACGTAAATGTTAGAGAATACAATTTCAAACTTATGAGGACCATTACTTTTTTTTTTTCGTAACACTAACTACAAGAAAGACAGAGAGTTTATAAATTTGTAGCCTTCCTATAAACTCTCCCCTCGACTAAGTTCGACCAAAAACAATTTTATCCAGCAATTTACAGAAGAAAGTTTAAATTTCATATTTGTTTTTAAATCTAAAAAAATTCTTCTAACATTCTATTGACATGTAAAGGTTGCAATTAGCTAATCTTGAAGAATCGATCAATGTTTAAGCTACTATCGGTTTACTGGCTTGCGGATTTCAGAAAAATATTTAAATTTCAGTAAGAGACCACCATGTTAATCATTTTTAAAGATCTTTATCGGAAAAAGAGCTCCATTCAGAGGATTCTAACTCATTCAGATGTCAAGCTTCAATTCGATCTGAAACAGCCATCAATCACATTTCTATAGTCGGTGTCCCGCGACGGCAAATACGCTTCCCGAGGAGAGGAACTGAGGGGTGTTTCTCATAAGCTGTCAGGGGATATCGGTTCGATCTTCAGCCGATCGCGTATATGACGATTGACATTGATCGAGGCTCGCTGGCGTATTTTGATGATTGAATTTATTCCTGGGGGTGAGCTCAGCTACCCCTCTGCCTTTCCAAACATCCTCCGTAATGTAGCTGTCTCTGTCCCCCACCCCCTCTAACCTGCAACCGATGGATATACACTGTTATACGTACTACATCGATAAGCATCTTGTCCTAGGAGAATTTTTGAATGCGATATGATAGTTTTGCAAAATAAATGGATACTGATAAGCTAGGACATCACAGCACAAGAGAAATGGGTCCTGTTGGTACACAAAAAGAAAGAAAGTAATATATCTTCAAGTCACAGAACGAAATATAAAATATTTAAGTATGTGTGTAAGCAGAAGATACATTATACTATCTTTTTTGGGTACAGGTGACTTTCTTCTAACAGTAAGGGCAGGATAACAGAATATAAAAGAAAAAATCCCCCACATAATAACCCGCAAACTAATTTACCTATAATAAGTAAATAACATTGAATAAAATTTGAGTAAATGTCAAATTGTACATTAAAATGTGCAAAGGACTTATAAATAAAATGTTTAAGGTTAAACTTCAAGGAGACAGAATTGTAGGAAAGATATTGGGAATTAGGCATATTAACAACCCCAGTTCAATTTTAAAATATCTCACTTAGTAGTAGTAGTAGTAGTAGATTGAAGGGCAATCAACTTCTAGGTTATTACGCCTTATAAATACCCTTTAATATGTTTACTATAAATTAGTTAATAAAAGACAGGAATCAGGATTATTTCGACCACTATAACAACCTAAATTTATGGATTAATTGATAACATTTTTTTTTCTTTAAATATTATTATAAATACTTACTATTGTTTTT
>KZ806908.1:1042740-1053369 GCA_000696205.2 Oncopeltus fasciatus | reverse complement strand
TTGAAATAGAATAATATATAATGAGTATCACACACACACACACACATATATAATGTATATATATGGCAGTCATTTGAGTTAAATAGTATATAATAATCTTACATTAAATGACAAAACATTATTCCAATTGTGAAGCACTATAACATATATGAAACAATTTCAATATATAGGTATAACATTTTCTACTTCCTGCAAGTTTAACCAAGCTGCTAACTCTTCAGTTAGTAAAACCCAAATAGCAATAGCAAAAGCTTTTCACATTATGGTTCAAAGTCTTGGGAAACAAAAATTAAGCTTTTCAATTCAATAGTTTCCGGACCCTACTTTATAGAAGAAAAGTGTGGGGTATTCCTCGTGCGAATTGTAGAAAAAGTACAAATAAAATTTCTTTAAAGAGTCCTACACCTCACTTGGAATACTTAAAATTCTTATCTGAGGATTGAAATAGTTTGTCGGCAATTAAAGCTTAACATATTTCAGAGAACATTAAATTGGTGGTTTATCTGCCAACTTTACCAATTATGATGTTAGCTTAAATGTCAGTAGATAATAAAATAATAAATTTTCTTGAATTTTTTAAATTAACTTTCACCAAACTCCAGCAAATTCTCTACTAATAATCTCCATGATCTGAAACTCTCCATATAAAGAGGGAAATTTCTCTTGCTTTGTCTGAGCTCAGTGTTTCTTTCTGATTGGCTCTTTCCTAATCTTCAAAGAATCAAAACTTTATTGCTTTAAATATTGTAAATTTTGTAGGAAAGAATTTGGCATATGATTTTCATAATATATAGACAAAAAAATAAATACATTAAACAACTATGTATACAATGTAAATTATCTACATACAAAATAATGACCTAACAACTATTGACAGTTTTTTCTTCTTTTATACTTAAAAAACAGAAGAAAAAAATTAAATTAAACATATACACCTACAACAAATTAAAATTATCTCATAATCTAAAAGTAAGAAAGAAAAAAAAGAACAAACTAAAAGCAAGACAAAATAAGTATAATATAAAAACAAGAAATATATAGACCTTCAAATGGTGAGTTTTTTTTTTACAATAGGTATCATTATTATTAGATGTTTTTTGTTGAGGTTCGTTCAAGGTAGACCCAAAAATACAAATTAAAAAAAAAGCGTATTTTTTAAATTATCTGCCAACATTTCGGCTTTCATTGTAAGCCATCTTCAGGGCTATCATGAAGGCGAGAGGGGACGTCATGTCACCAAGAGCCCAATTTCATGACATTTGTAGTAGTCATGAAAATATGATCTTAGTGAAACGATGCCCCCTCTCTCCTTCATGATAGGTAGCCCTGAGGATGTCTCACAATGTAAGCTGAAATGTTGGCAGTTAATTTTAAAAAATACACATTTAATTAGTATTTTTTTTGGATCTACCTTGAACAAACATCTAATAATTATATAGTTCTTCCATTTTCTTCAGCTATAAATAAATGCATAATAATAAATATGCTCTGATGTACTAATTAATAGCAATTTTGGTTCTTAAAAAATAGTATATTAATTGAATATTTTAAAAAATTTAAAAGAACACTACTACCAAATGTACAAGCACAAAAATTTGTATTTTAGTGCATACTTCAATGAAAATAAAAATATTATTTACTTTATCTAAGGTGTCTATAGCAAAAAGTTCTTAAAATGCTAAATTCATATTAAAATCATGGTTAATATATTCTTCAATAAATTGGCATCTAATGGGAGCTAAAATGGAACATGAAATAAATTTTTTTTATTAGATTGTCTATTTCTTTACTATTAAAAAGTTGGAAGTAGAATTTCAGTCAGAATTTAAAATTGATTTATTCAAAATTAATATTTGGAATTTTCTGCCAACTAAGTATAATTGGGAAATTGAGTGGATTATATATTATTGATTTTTAGAATATTTTAAATAGTAAATTATATTTATAAAAAATTGATTTCAGTTTGAATCGTGTTTTAATCCCTGGACCCAGTTAAATGTCATTACTCTATAGTAAGACAGCTCCTGCAGTCTTCTATAACAGAGGGATGGTAATCTATTTTCTGGCATATTAAGAATTTTGAGCCATCAATTTAATGTTCTCTGAAATACGTTAGTTACTGACTACCTGTTTCAATCCTCAGATAAGAAGAATTTGAAGTATTTCCAGGCAGGTATAGAAGGCTTTTAAGGAACTTTTTCTAAAAAATCTACAAAAAATTTTCTACCCCTCACTTCAGTAACTTAAAGTAGTGTCCCAAAACTATTGAATTGAAAAGCTTAATTTTTGTTTCCCAAAAATCACTTCTAGATTGAACCGTAATTTGAAAAACTTTTGCTATTGCTATTTGGATTTTACTTACCCTAGAGGTAGCAGCTTGGTTAAACTTGCCAGAGCTAGAAAATGTTAAACCTTTTATTGAAATTGTATCGCATATTTTAGAGCTCTTCACAATTGTAATAAAGTTTTTTTTCATGAATTACTTAATAATATTAAAGAATATTGTGCACTATTTTACTTAAATTACTGTTATATATATAATTATCTTTTAAAAAATGTAAATCTATCTTGGGTATGCAGGGGCTCATGACATTGAAAGAACTCATCGATAAACAAATAAATGAAAAAAATCTATATTGGAAGAAGAACTTTTTGCTGATAACTATTAATTCAACACCTCAATGAAAAGTCTATGAAAAAAACTATGCCTGAAGCTCCCAAAGAATTATTTGTTTACCTATGAAAAATTTTCATTAAACTTCAGTTTGCAGCTGCATTTTGTATCATTCACAAGTCCAAATTTGATCATTAGCAAGAATTTCTGTGTCACTAGGTTTCTTATTGCTATATGATTCTGAAGATTTCCGGTCTTCATTTTTTTTTAAATTTTAATATCAGATCTAACAGACTTAAAGGTATGTTGAGAATTTTCATTTAGTTCTGTAGCCTTCAGCATTTGATATAAATAAATGTCTAAGAACTCTTATGTCATACCATTCTTTCTTTCCTTTACAGAAATAACTATACCACCTATAATATTTAGTTAATTAATTCTTCTAAAAATGGTAAAACATAACTAGTTAACTCAGGAAAGATCACCAAATGAATTATACCAAACTATAAAATTTCATGAAATATTAACAATAATATGTTGAAAATTGTCATTTAATCCTGTAGTCCTCAGCAATAGATATTATTAGA
This sequence comes from Oncopeltus fasciatus, assembly GCA_000696205.2. NCBI lineage: Eukaryota > Metazoa > Arthropoda > Insecta > Hemiptera > Lygaeidae > Oncopeltus > Oncopeltus fasciatus. The sequence continues at coordinate 1,050,168 of KZ806908.1, read as the reverse complement.
CAAGAAATTGTTTTTAATTACAAATTTTTTCCATGCAGCAAAATACATGATTGATTAATCTAGACAGTAACATTTGTATTCAAGAATAACATCCTCAATCGGGGAATTACTGATCATTATACTCCAAACTATTATGTGATATTGCCATTTTAATATTTTTTTGAGGATATTAATAGTGAGGGAGTTAGTATGTATGTTTTGTAATAAAATACATGCCCAAAATACTATTTTCATAATTTTAAATACAGGATTGTTTATAAACAAAAATAAATAGTAAAAGTAGTAATCCTTGACAAAGGATAGCAAAAAAGTCACTTAAATGATTGAAATAGAATAAAATAAATGATTTAACACAATCAAAAAATTTTCCTTACCTATTTTCCTAATCAAAACGTATTTTAATTTATAACAAGAATCATCAAAATTATTCAAGCTCTTATTTATTTATATTTTATACTCTCATACTGCAGTATTTCCATATTTATTATTATATAATTACCATATTATGTTATTAGTTTTATTATTCATTTATAAAATTATTTTATTTCACTCTTGCACATGCTTCTTTTGAAAAAATTGGAAAGAATCCAATTGACCCATAAGTCAATTTATTATTTTCAGTATATCAAGACAGGAAACATTGGTTAAATTCAATTTTAACCATTTAGTCAGTACATTAATAGAATTAGTAATTATCAACTTCTATTATCACGAAACTTCTTTCAAAATATTTTCACAACTACTACTACTATTTAGAAATATTAAATGTATTCTAGGACATTTATGGAAAAACCATTAATGGCTATTTCATTCATTCAGGAGCCACAATTTCATTCAGGACATACATATAACTTGAGGGCATTTTCTCCACAAACCTAAAACATTTAACATCAATAAGTTTAGCAACACTTGCAGACATTCACACTGACAGATTTCCAAAAAGGTTTTTTTCCCAGGTCCTCAAAACATAAAAAACATAGAATCTCCACATAAAATTTTATGACTGATTGCTATTATTGCTTTACTTTTGGTAAGTGGTGGTGTTTGAAAAAATATTAAAAACCTATAGAAACATACTAACACTGCAGCCATTCTCAAAAATTAAGCTGTTAATTAAAGTAAAATTTAAAATGATCACAGAAATAAGATTGTGGCCAAAATTTCTTAGCCTGGAGAAACATCATTTGGCGTCATTTCCCTTTCAATCCCTCTTAATATCGCCAATCACTCACTAATTGTCTATGTATGGAGCCAATAAAATAATTAAAGACTTAAGTACATTATTCAGTCAAACTGATCCCAAGAATACTTTGTTACAAACTTTTGTAAATTGCATTATTTATGTATGTTTTTTCTTTATATTTACTGAAATTGCCATTTTAGACTTTAAAATTTGCAAAAATATGAATAACAGGATATATAAGGAAATATTAGTTATTTTCATAAATTTAAGAAAGAAAGAAAAAATCATTACAACAGGTGGAATGGACATAAAGATTTTGAATACTAATTTTCTTGAATCGATTGAGCTCTTCAGTGATTTGGAAAGAAATTTTTAATGCCTGTACAACTTTTAATTTATAAGATAACCTTTCTCTGTAATATTTCAGTTTTAAATAAGACAAAAGAGTTTTCAAGCAGACTACTTTTTGGCCCACAGAACTAGTGCTTGGAGTTGAGATCAAAGAAGAAGGTAGATAATAAAGTTACCTGAAAAAAAAAAAAAAAATTACATAGATATCAGTAACATTTTTGATGTAATTTTTATTGATTGTTATAGTTAATTATTCATTTGTTATAGATTCACTATTTGTAGAAATAGTATTTATTAAAAGGGTTCTTCTATCAGTAAAATCTGTCAAAATACAGAATATTTAATTATTAACTCCAATCTCACATAAAATTAAAACAAATTTAAATACAAACATATTTTCAATGTGGAATGAATAGTTGACCATCAAGTTCTATGAATAGAGGATTGTCGGAAATTTGGTCATGGTAGTTGAGCAATTAAAAACTAATTTGTAACCAAAATAGTTTTTATTTTAGCCTTCATCAGGGCTGAATATGAAATAGAAACCTACAAAATAATATAGAAACATGTCTATATATAATAATCAAACAAAGATTAATGTATGAAAATATAAAACTCAATATTTTATAAAAATCAATTTATAAAAATGGATATTAAACATATTGTAAATAAAAAATTATTAATTATTATTTACAATATTAATATATAAATTATTAATAAAATTCGATGGGGAGAGAGAGAGAGAAAGAGAGACCAGTGCTCAACTGAATCTACATCATGACTGATCTGTTTAAAAATTTTTATTTGGCCTTTGTGGAAAGGAAAGGGAAATGGACGTAGGAGTGGGGAACGGATGAGACAGTTTAAATGGCTTGACTTACAGGACATATCGCTGTAGGATTTTTTTTTTTTTCCCTGTAGGAAGTTTTCCCCTTCTACTGTCCTACAGCGAAATGTCCTGTACCACAAGCCATGTAAACCGTCTCATCTGTTCCCCACTCCTAGGTCTGTTTCCCGTTCCTTTCCACAACGGTCAAATACAAATTTTTAAACAGATGTTATGATGTAGATTTAGCTGAGCACAGGTCTCTCTCTCTCTCTCTCTCCCCATCACCCTATTTGGTATGTACACTTACGAATTTTATTAATAATTTTTTATTTACAATATGTTTAATATCCATTCTTATAAATCGAGTACACACAGTTTTATATTTTTATTCATTAATCTTTGTTTGATTATCATATATAGACATGTTTCTATATTATTTTGTATGTTCCTCTTTCATATTCAGCCCTGAAGACCTGATGAAGGCCTGAAATTCAGGCCAATAAGTTGGCTTTAATTTGTATTTAGGTTACAAATTAGTTTTTAATTGCTCAATTACCATGACCGAATTCCCGACAATCCTCTCTTCAATAAACATATTATACACTAAATATTCTACTTAAATGGAAATCTAAAACTAGTACTAAAAAAATTAAATGATAATCAATTAAGATAAGCGCAATATCCAATGTAGTTGGAGAAAGCATCATTCAATGTATAATTCATCAATTTTCTTCAAGACAAATATATTGCAATATAAAGATAAAAGTATTCCATTCAAAGTTTCAAAATGGTTTTTGATAGGGATTCTCTTCTTTTTTTTTTTCTTTTTCCTTCCATTCATCCATTTAAGGTCATGCAGGAAAGGCTTATCTCTAGATAGCCGACAAGTTCCAAATCAGCCATAGAACTGGGCAAGGTTTTATTTCTTAATAATACTAATTCAAACCTGTTGCATCAGGCTTAGAAGACCTAAATAGATCCCATTTAGGGTCCCTTAAGAGTCAAACATTAAAAAAAAAAATATTAATGTAAGACACACAGAGTTTAAATTCATTATGGGTTTATTATTTTAAAATAATAAACATTTGTAATTTGGAACTAATTAGTGCAAATAATTAGCATGTGTGGTAATTCAATTTTCAAATTAGGGAAAAATTTAATATTGAATGAACAAAATCTGTCATCTGCACTCACTCAAACAAACACAATTCTTTAAAATTTTCTCAAATACAGGGTAGGATTTTAAGGATAACTGACCTTATGACAGAATAATCTAATCCTTCTAAAGGAAATAAAATTGAAAAATATATTTAAAAAAATGTTTATTCTATAAATTATCATATTTTATGTTTTAAATAGACGTTCACTTGCAGGTAGACTCTTTCTAATCTAAAAAAATGAAACTTTTAAAATTCATAAATATAAATATGTGTTTGTGTTTGAGTTCTGGAAGAGTCCCGGTTGTTAGTTTTGTTATGACTTGTCTGGATTGGACCCAGAAGTATATAATGATGGTAAAAACATCACCCTTGAGTAAAATTTTCTAATGAGGAATGCTTACTGATGTTTAGGAAATTGAAGAACTAAGCATTATATCCTATTGAATTTAGTCCATCTCAAGAGAGAGATAGAAAGAGAGTCAGAATAGACAATGGTAGATTTTAACAAAGAGTTGTAAGACTACCAAATAATGGGGAGACCAATATATGACTGTATTATAATCTTTCGTTATCTCTGAAAAATATGATGATATAATAATCAATAGCTAGTTTATATTTTAGAACTGAAGAAGTTTTCAAATTGGCTTGGCTTAAGCCAAGAAGAATTATTAGGTCACCATACAGAGCTTTGTTTATTATCAATAAGGATTCTTCTGTATTTTTATTATTATTCTGTAATAAGAATTTATACTAAATATACTTTTAAAACATAATTCTAATATAACTAAACTAATCTAGACCTCTTAATAGTGAGCAGCTAAGCACATATATGAAATTAACTAAAGGTCTAAGTTCAATCCACCCTGCTCTGTCATCCAGGTCCAAATAGAGAAACTTGTGTATTTTTTCCTCCAAAAATACCATGTTTTATGAAGGCAAAAGAATATTTTAACATGATTTTTATTTATGGGTTTGCAAATGGGAATGAATCTGAAACAGTAAGGGAGTATTGGCAGAAGTTGGCAAACAGAGTTGGGTCTGACCACTGGAATTTTGTATACTGGTCATACAGTGTGAAACATCCTGAGACTATCATCTGGCCACAGAGAATCTCACCCTGATTAGTCTTAGTCTGTTAACAAGATACAGTCAGTATATTTTTGTCCACAACCCAGGGAGCAGCTTAAGGTATGGAGGATTCTAGCTAAGGCTCTCAAAAAACACGGTTCATTTTATCTTGAAGGCTAATGGTTGCATCTAGACTATTTGACACCAGAGGTTTCCCATTTTCAATATTATTTTTGGTTTAAATTGAGGCTAGGGTTAAGTGAAAGGCACATACTTGAATTTTATTTATCATTCCTTCCCTTTTAGAAGAATGTCTGAAAAATCATTTAGACAAGTTTTCTTTAGTGGAGACGACTCCATGGAGTAGGATGATTCATCAGTCATCTAGGAACCCAGACTGCATGCCCACATATTTTTACCAGTGTGGATTATAGTTTATAGTGAGTCTTTATTTATAGGGAGAAATTGTGCTCAGAATTCATCAAGGCTGTGTCACACTCAGAGAGAAACAAAGAGAAGAGCTTCAAGTTGTGAGATCTGTTAGAAGGCAGTATTGCAAGGCAAAAAGAAGGATAATTTGAAAATTTGATATAATTATTAATATTTTCTTAATTTTTTTTATTTAATAANATATTTAATAACAGTAATAATATTTAATTAGTCAATTATATTTAATTTTTGTTAAATTAAGACATTTTTTAATCATTCCTTTTCTTACAAATCATGAAAAATAATGATATTTTTTATAAAGTTTTTTATTTATATAAATATAAGGGACTAAGAGAAAATTTAAACTCACACATATGAAATAAGGAGCTTAATATAATATGGCTAATTTTTCTGACAAAAAACAAGTTGCCTTACAAAAATTCTAAATAACTAACAGTTCTTAATATTAAGCCAATATTATAGATGCTTTTAGCAATTGGGATTATAATAATTAATTTTTACAAACAAATTAAATGCTTTTTTTAGAATATGGAAGCCATTTAAGCACAAAACTGACAGCATTTATACTTCTCAAGCTATTTCTGCAAAAAATCACTTTAGGTTATGCAAGGGAGCAGAGAGCAATATTCAAAATAGGCAATTTTCTTTTAGTATATTAGGTGTATACTGCAAAGTACCACAGTTGCATTTGTTCTTATTCCTTAGGGTGCTTAAATTTCTTATTTTCCATTTCTGCATTTCAACGTTACCTAATATCTTTTAATAAATAACTTTATGCATATTGTAAAAGTTCAAACAAAATTTAAAAAAAAAAACATTTTTGTTTTGTTAAAAAATTAAAAATTTAATTTTTTGTGGTTGCTCACATTTAGAATTTAAATTTAATATCAAAGTATTTTTCCCTTTGCAAGACCAAATTATTTATTTATTTATACCTATCCTTTTTCAAATCATCAAACATGGGAAATCTGCTTATTTCATGCAGCCCCTGCATTATGGATTTGTCTTCATATCTTTGACACTAAACTGACATGAAATGTTGAGATGTAATTACTATGTGGTCTTCCCACTAATTAGAAGACTTAACTTTTACTGATCAGAAAAATTATAAGTCAAATGGTAAAAGTAAAAATGCCTTCATTTAACATTTTGCTGCTACAGCAGTTCAATTAATTTTCAAGAAATCCAATGTTATCAATCGAGTTGTGCTATATCTCAAGTTGCTATATGCCAAGCAGGTCAAATGTATATATTACTAATAATAAAATAGGAATTAACAGGGTAGCTACTATTACTGGCCTCAGTGGTAGTGACAGTAATAGATGAACAAGTACAAATTATAAGACTTACATGCTGAGACACAGTTGTACTCCACAAGGAATTATTATCAAATAAGCCAATGACACTAATTATGTTCATTTGATACACCTATTGTTTCTCACATGACCTTGTTTCATTCTGGCTTTATTTTTGCCATGCACGAAAACTAACAGAAACTTGTGTACATTAAGTCTCGAGAAACTCCCAGTGCTTAAAAAATTGAATATATGTTTCATTACTTTTTATTCTCAATATGTTTCAGTGACTTATTTATTTACAAAAGTTATTTTTGAGAATTGTTAATTAAATATGTAAATATAAGCCAGTATTTTTATAGTAGCATTGGGCAATGAGGCCCTAAAGGCTATGTTATCTGTATATGCAGATTCTGGCTTTCACCATCCCCTTTCCTGGTCGCTCCCTCAAGAATTATCTATACACTGTGTGTGTATACACATACACACTATTTATTATCCTCATTAACAGTATCTCTCTTATCCCCTATCTAACAGTATCTTTCTGACAGAATTTCCTTCACCCTCTTCCTTGACTATTTTAATTTATTTATCATATTCTCATTTATATCTACTTCAATAAATTATGGAAAATTTGCTTAGTTTATATGTCATATAGGACTTTATTCATGCATATATGTTATTACAAAATCAAAACATTAGAAGTGGGGTTTTCATAACATGAAAAGTTCATACATGAAATTCATTAGCAATGATGCTAAGTAATTCCTGAGTAGTTCCTGAAGTACAGAATTTTGTACAGTTTCTTTAATAAGAATTAATGTATAAAATTTGTATACATGGTATCTTATTTTTTTAAAATATACATCTTTATCTATTATACTCTGTTTAATAAAAGTCAAAATAAAACCTTTTTATAATTTAATATAAACAAGAAACACATACACACACACACACATATATACACCCAACTCCCAGATAATTATGCAATAAGGACCAGAAGGCAGCATAACCATGTTGAATTTAGTCAAAGGGGGGTCATAAGGGTGGGAGTTTGGCTGTTGATTGGAGTGAAGGTACCTTCATATATAT
>KZ806908.1:1009033-1031310 GCA_000696205.2 Oncopeltus fasciatus | reverse complement strand
TAATTTATATTTATATATGTATATATCACAGCGAAATCGTGGAATATATTCCATTAATCGTTACTACCATGGGCTGCGGGTTAATAAAAAATGACAGCAGGAGAATCGCAACTGGATTATAATTTATTACACACAAAGATAAAGAAATTAATGGTCGTAAATGAATCACATAAGAAAAATTACTGTTACTTAACAACATTAGCTGCAACTGTAAATATTGTCTAATTAAAGATGAGCACTTAATACTGCACTTGATAATGTAACAAAAATGATAACGATTCGGTAAACTGACTGCTTATCATATCAAAAGGCTTTGAGAATAAATAGCCCTTATTGAATTATATATAACATATTATCTATAATATACATATTATCTATAACATAGATTTTAAATATCTCTGTCGATAACAATTAATAATCATCATGTTTTTTTTTAATCAGTGAAAAAGGAATGCGTTTTCTCCAAACTTTTTTGTTGCAAAGTTACCCAAAAAATTAGCTTTAGTTAGGAATAAAAAGCATGATATTGAAATCATATAGCCAGCTATAAATTCAGTTGAAACATAAGTTAGTAATCAGAAAACAAGAATTTATTTAGAACATAATGGCAACTAGTTATAGTTTATTTATTTAAAAGTTTAATACTTCAAATAAAAATGGGGGGAGAAAATACAAAGTCGGATTAATATTTTTTTTTGTGGTAATTAATTCCACGTAAATTTTAACAATTTTTAGTGCAAGGGAACATAATAATAAAATAATATTCATAAAATTAAAATTTAAAAGTAAATAACGAGAGCCATTTAAACAGCTTGACAATGTCAGCTCCTTCGAGCATAAGATGATATATTCGTCGGCCTCGGAGGTCATACTCTCGACACTAGTGCAGGGAATTTAATAACTTTTCAGACTTGTCCAGGTAGCGTAAATGGGAAATGCACCGGCCCGGATAGCAGTAGATCCAGGTTCGAGTCCTGACTGGGACAGTTAGATTTTTTATTCTGTTCCCTTGCACTAAAAATTTTTAAAATTTACGTGGGATTAAATACCACAAAAAATGATATTTATAAAATTAAAAATTAAAAAAAAGTAAATAACGAGAGTCATTTAAACAGCTTGACAATGTCAGCTCCTCCGAGCATAAGACGATATATTCGTCTGCCTCGGAGGTTGGACTCTCGACACTAGTGCGGGGAATTTAATAACTTATCAGACTGGTCCCGGTAGCATAAGTGGAAAATGCACCGGCCCCTTTACTAAAACTTGTTATAAAGTCGGATGAGTATTAGGTGAGTTTTACTTTTTTTCAAAAAGGCGTAAAATCGTAAAAAGTTTTTAAAGAGACCTAACCTCCTCTCAAAAGAGGTCTCTTGCCAAAAACAAAACTCACTTTTTAAATATGTCGGAACATTGTTTCCTAATTTTTTTTTTTTGAGAATCATTGCTATACTTTCATTCCTTTGCAACAAGAGCTTGGAAATACTACTGGAACTCTAAGAGAATGGTTTAAGTGAGTTCCCAATTTCATACTTTAATATTAAAAGGCCAGGATGATGGAGGAATTTGCTTGGTTTACGCATGCTGCAGTGTACTTAAGTAATGAAGGATCCTTCTACAATCCTGTAGGAGACAAATTGAAGATTTTCTTTATATTTTTTCAAATTAATTATTTACAAGCAGCTTTATTCACGAATAATTAAAATTATACTTGCCACTGGTAATTTTAAAGTGAGAAAATAACACGAAAGTATCCCATTTTCCTCATATTGAACAACATCGGACTGGCGAACGGTAAGAGGATATCTTTCTTATTATGGAAGACGAGACGAGCAGGAAAACTCAAATGAAGCTTTCGGTATTTCTTATCTGCTAAAATATTCTGAATATGAAATAACTTATCCAGCGGAGCAACAAGTTAATCCCCCCCACATTCCTCAGCTAAAACTGCCTATCTTCGAGGAAGGAGTATGCCTGGGAAGATGCTCTTTCTCTGCACGAACTGTCATGTACAGCGTTAAATTAGGAAGTGTTAATTAATCACGTCACACGCCTCGTGGTATCGGTCCGTTAAGATGGTGGCGGTTGTGGAAGTATATAGAGCTGGATGAACTGAGCATATCTCCCATAATTCATTAAAGAATAATAAAAATAAAAAAAAAGATAAACAAATAAAATAAAAGGGTAAATGACTTGACCATTTAACAGCCAAAAAAGATAGTGAAAAGAAAAGTTAATGACATATTATACATTTTTTTTTAGGTATTTAATCCCACGTAAATTTTAACAATTTTTAGTGCAAGGGAACAGAATAAAAAATCTAACTGTCCCAGCCAGGACACGAACCTGGATCTCCTGCTATCCGGGCCGGTGTATTTTCCACTTATGCTACCGGGACAAGTGGAATTTAATAACTTATCAGACTTGTCTCGTTAGCATAAGTGGAAAATGCACCGGCCCGGATAGCAGGTTCGTGTCCTGGCTGGGACAGTTAGATTTTTTATTCAGTTCCCTTGCACTAAAAATTGTTAATGACATCTTTATTGATCAGGGTAGGAGAGGTTGAGGACGGGTGCTCATATATATACCTTAATTTTAACGAGTTCCATTTTTGACATCCAGTAAATAGAATTCATGAATATTTAGAGAGTTAAAAAGTTTAATAAGTTCATTTTAAATGTATTTGAAAGTCAGCATTGATTTCTTACATATTATTAGTGTAAAAGGTAAAAATATTATTAGGAAAAAAAATCTATCTCTATAAGAGAATCTTAGGTAACAAATCCTTGAAAAAAGGTCCAGGGTTCAAACCCTGACTCGGAGAAATTTTAATTTTTTTTTTCTCAAGTACTATTTTAAAATTAAACTGTTATATACATATTTATAGAAACTATAAATATACAATGAAACATTCGCGGCTGCGATATATAGCAATGAAGAACAGGTCGGATAAAGAGTGCAGTGCTTAAATAAAAAGGAAATAAATCTATACATCTTGGGACTTTCGAAACTTTTTGATTCTTCACAATCCTCTTAAGTAGAAGCGAGATTATATATAAATAGCAATCAAGAACAGGTCGGATAGAGAATGCAGTGCACACTCAAAAAGAAAAAATAACAAGGAGCAACATTTTCTGGGATCTCTTGCCCTTCGTCAGTGAGAAGTGAAAAGAGACTGACGAAGGGCAAGAGATCCCCGAAAATTTTGCTCCTTGTTATTTTTTTCTTTTTGAGTGTGCACTGCATTCTCTATCCCACCTGTTCTTGATTGCTATATATATATAATCTCGCTTCCACTTAAGAGGATTGTGGAGAATCAAAAAAAAGTTTCCAAAGTCCCAAGATGAATAGCTCGATTTCCTTAGGGGAAATCTGCTAACAGGATGAAATGCCGAATCCGTTGAAGGGAGTAAGACGTAAAGGCAAAACTGATCGAGTACAGGAGAGAACAGTCAACCGCTCTACATTCCGTTTCCCCCAGAGAGGAGAAACACGCCGTGTTTGTGAAGCCCAAACAGGGTGACATTAACTCTTTATCAGGAAGAGTATCCCGGTTTAGTTTGTGGTGAAAAATGTCAACAAGTTCCTTAGTGAAGAAGGACAAAGAGGACTAGATGCGCAATAAAACCGCAAAACAGAGTCTTACTTGCGCAGGTTTCGTAAGACCAGCCTTAGACTCCTAGCTCTCCCAGCTTTTCCGTGGCCTTATGTGAGCCATGTTATCTCTGACTTCACCATGTGAGCTATTATTTTCCAAAATATATGGAAAACACTAAATTAGCATTTTGTCACACAGTCAGTTTCAGTCTGCGGATTATCCATGTTTACTACATTCACCAAAAATATTAACGCTTGGCGGGAATAAAATTGAAACAATGGGAATATAGAGTATATTTTTTTAAATATGATGCAATCAGAATCAATTCTGGGCAATGCATTCAATTTTCATAGTGCAAAGTTATGGCTAAGAAATAAAATATTCTCTCAATTAGATCCAGTGCCCCCAAATCATAGAATAAGCTCTAAAGACTGCAGCAAAGCCAATGATTGCTATTACAGACAAGCTGCAATGCAACTGGTGATTCGAATAGTTGTGTTAGTTAAGTTTTCACTTTCAAACACGAAATGTCCTAGTTATTATTTCGAGAACTCAACATAAATACATATGTTCATTTGGTTTACATATGTATTTACTTAGCGTTCCATCCCTTACAAATTGACGCATATCCTCAACAGGGATACTTCAGGCATTGCGTTTCCTTATATTTAGTGTTTTGTTCTGACTGAGGATGACAGGAATAATCATGATCCCCCTAGACATTTGCCAGTCCAAAGTCAACGATTACAAATCTGTAAATGCTGAAGGCTGTCAATCACCAACAATGCACTGCCCTTCACATTCTCTGAAGGGGAATGAATGTGCTCGTCACCAGTGATAACGACCCGCAAGGAACGGATCTCCTGAGCCGAGGAAGAACGGTTTGGATGGGTCTTGTAATCGCCGACTGCCCCTCCCCCCTATCACCTTTCAGAGACTGCTTTGCAAACGGGAAGACATTTGCTGACCTTTGCGAATATAATGATGACATTTCAGCGGGAAACTTTATACATATGCTAAGTGTGTTTACCCCAACTGTGTGTTTCCTGTTCACCTCCAACTTGAGTGAAAGCAGATGCGCTGAAACTTGAACCTCTCCGAGTGCATCCCTTCTAAAGTGCTACATGAGAAAGCTGAAATTTTTTGTTTTTCAAGATTTTCAAACACATATGTCACATCCGTTTATGTGAACAAGAAACAACAATTTTTTTTTTGCCTCGACCAATTCATAAAATAATTATTATTCAACAACAAGAAAGCAATTTGAAATTTAAATTTAAAATAATTCTAACTTTAACAGCATCAACAACTCTCGAGTTCGTTTACTCTTTATATTCACTAATGATTGACATATGATATTAATAGTTACAAATTGTAATCCCTATAAAATTTAAGGGGGCGTGTTGTCACCTGGATCAAATCTTCAAGACCGAGATGTCCCCTCTCGCTTTCATGATAGGTAGGTGTGGAGAACTTTCTACACACATTGTTCTTGTTTTCCTAAGCATTTCATATCACATTACTTTTAGTTACGTCGAAATTTAAGAAATTACAATTTAGAAATAATTTTTTTTTGTTTTACCCATGGTTTTGTAATGACATTGTATTTCAACCCTGAAGCCCTGAAGATGGCTTACAGTATAAGCCGAAGTGTCGGCAGATAATAACAATTCAATTTTTTTTTTTTAAATTGTATTCTTTAAAAATCAACCTTGACCTAACCCCAACAAAGTCTCTACTAATATTAATTATATTAGTATTTATTATTAATAATTATTAATAAAAATTAATCCAGTCAAATAAAGAGAAAGATAATAATAAGATTGAAGAAAAACTTAAATTGAGAGAAAAGGTATAATAAAGTGGGAGAGAAAATACTCTAGGGGGGTAGTGTGCTTGGACCTATCCTTTTTACCCTTTATACTGCAGACATCCCTACTCATCCTAATACTCTTTTAGCCCTCTTTGCTGATGAAAAAGCGATCCTCTCCTCCCACCCTGATTCCAAAATTGCTTCTAACAATTTACAAAACCACCTTGATGCTATTCAGCAGTGGTGCAGTAAATGGAGAATCAAAATAAATGGGTCCAAATGCGTACAAGTAAATTTTAAATTAAGAAAAGATTCTCCTAATAATGTTATATACAATAACATCCCTATACCTCTCTCTGATTCAGTCCGTTACCTTGGGTTCTACCTTCACTCAAGACTCAGCTGGAATGAACATACTAAAATCAAACGACAAGAACTCAACAGACGCCACGGACTCTTATACAGCCTTATAAATAGGCGCTCACAGCTCACATTAGAAAATAAACTGACCATCTACAAGACCATTATACGACCAATCTGGACCTACGGTGCAGAACTGTGGGGTGCCGCTAAGCCTTCCAATATCCAACGAATACAATCCTTTCAGTCCAAAATTCTTAGAATAATTGCTAACGCTCCATATTATGTGTCCAACTCTACCCTTCATCACGACTTTAATATTCCTTTTGTCAAAGACCTTATCTCCACCCGCTTCAAACTCTTCCATAGTAAACTCCAATTTCATCCCAATCCATTTGCCCAATCCCTGTCGTCGGACTCCAATCCCCACAATCCTCCCCGGCGACTAAAACGGAGATGGCCTCGCGACCTCCTGGGCCTTAATGCCTAAACTTATTGGGAGTGGGGTCGATGGGCCCCTTCTCCCTGCACAGTGATGACCATTTATTTATTTATTGTTAATTTTATTTTTATTTCATTATATTTTTTCTTACTTTTATTTTATTTATATTATTTTTATATATGTACATTTATTTTAAGTCATCAAATTACAAGATGTTATATAACAGAATGTAATAAATAAAGATTTATTTAAAAAAAAAAATACTCTAGGGGTAGAATGTTTTTTGTGCCAAGTGTACACACCCTAATGTTTTTTTTAGAAAATGTTTAATGACGTACAATTAATGAAATGCAATAAAGAAAAAATGCTATATTTATGTATGTAGATAAAATACAGAGTAGAAAGGTATTAGCAAGTAAATAATAGTGGTCTAGAACAATAAGGGAATTTGAAAAAAAAAAAAAATTAAATAATAAAATGATTGAGTTTCAAGTGTATTCTTCAAGTGAAATTAGTGTTTAGTTGTGACTGAGAGAAACAAGGAGGAAGTTGTAAGCGGAAGCAAGAGGGGTGATGACTGGTCTGGGACTGCCCCAACCTTTCCTACCCCAGCCCTAGCACTAACGAACCCGCTGAACAAACGGAAAATAACGAAGATAGCGACTACAGAGAGCCGCCACGTTCTGCCCGAGGATACAGTCGCTTGCTTGCGAAACATGCGTGGGGAGGGAGAGGAATTTCAATAGCCGGCAAAATTAAAAGTACCCTGATGAGTCTCCAAATACGATGGAGACATACACTCTGATCGATGGTGCTCCTGGGAATGGCATAAGATTAATATATCTTTTTAGAAAGGTCCGTCGCGCTGTGTAAACTTTACAGATTACCCTTGTTTCATCAAAGATGGCAATAAATAAGAGTAAATGAGATGTTTGATGGGATGCAATAGACAACCTCCACTGGTAGTGATTATCATTAAAAGGCTTCAAAAGCACTTTCGAGATCACTCCTTAATACTTCATGGTGTGCCAAGATTCTCATGCCAGCGGTAGCGTGTTCAATGTTTTCCTCTTATTTCTATTTTTGGTTGTTACTAGAGGCATATATCATCGGTTGAGTGAAATATACAGTCCCACAACCTCTACAGGCAGTGATTATGACTAAAAACCTTGTAGAGCACTTTCGAGATCACTGCTCAATACTTCATGGTGTGCCAAGATTATAATGCCAGCGGTAGCGTGTTCCATGTTTTTCTTTTCTATTTTTGGTTGTTACTAGAGGCATATATCATCGGTTGAGTGAATTATACAGTCCCACAACCTCTACTGGCAGTGATTTTGACTAAAAGCTGTGTAGAGCACTTTTGAGAACACTGCTTAATACTTCATGGTGTGCCAAGACTCTAATGCCAGCGGTAGCGTGTTCAATGTTTTCCTTTTCTTTCTATTTTTGGTTGTTACTAGAGGCATATATCATCGGTTGAGTGAAATATACAGTCCCACAACCTCTACAGGCAGTGATTATGACTAAAAACCTTGTAGAGCACTTTCGAGATCACTGCTCAATACTTCATAATGTGCCAAGATTCTAATGCCAGCGGTAGCGTGTTCAATGTTTTCCTTTTCTTCCAGGAATATCATCGGATGAGTGAAATATACAGACCCACAACCTCTACTAGCAGTGATTTTGACTAAAAGCCGTGTAGAGCACTTTCGAGATCACTGCTCAATACTTCATGGTGTTGTGAGGATGACGCAGGAACCTCAAAATCATTCCTAAAGGCTTCTAATGAGGGACTAACAGTGGGGATTGTTGACTTATTCTTTACCTCACCCATATGATATCAAAAGACCTCCAAGAGCCAACATATGGAAGGAAAACAAAACAAGTTTCATCTTCCAAATCGGTAAGAGCCTAAAAGGTTATTTTTCACTACTAATGAATATAGAACTATCATGTATATATAATAGAAGATATGATAGCTTTAAACAACGTTAAAGATAAGATTACTAAAGTCATCTTAAGGCTTTTCGAGAAGGAAGAGTGTGAAGAGCGCTTAACCTTTGTAATTATATTCGTAAATATCTTTAAATGAGCTATATTCGTTAANTATAGAGCTGGATGAACTGAGCATATCTCCCATAATTCATTAAAGAATAATAAAAATAAAAAAAAAGATAAACAAATAAAATAAAAGGGTAAATGACTTGACCATTTAACAGCCAAAAAAGATAGTGAAAAGAAAAGTTAATGACATATTATACATTTTTTTTTAAAGGAAATTCACAGATGGTAATATATATGTATTAGAATAAGCAACCACATTACCTTCCCGGTCGGCCTTGAGCCACACTGTTGAAGAGATCAACATTTATAGTATAATTAAGTAAATTTATGATATATTTAAATTAATTATGTAGCTCAAGAATAATTAATGTATGCTGATTATTCATTTCTCGTATCCCTGACCATCTCTTGCCTAGAGAGAGAGACTAGTGAAATCATAGACAGCCCCTGTGCGACGGTCTCCCCAGGTTATTCCAGAGAATCCCTACCAAAACAAAGAGGGATTTGTCGCCGTAAACGCCAGGAGGTAGCGCCATGTTGAAACAGGTACGCCAGTTCGCCGTAGAGAGAGGCCCTGGACTTTTGTGTGTGTGTGAGAGTGTGTGTATGTGCGTAAGTGGGTGCGTGTGCGCGCGCGCGCACGTGTGTGTGTGTGTGTGTATAATTTAACTATGTGTATATATTTATATATATATGCACACAAATACACACACACAACTGAATTAGAGATTATAGTTATATAAGAACAAATAAAATTAATAAAATGGAACATGTACATAATGTCTCCTAATATCTCCTGTAATAAATACGATTTTTGTTCTTTAATATATATTTTTTTCTTAAGCAAACAAATCATTTAAAAAAGAAAGTTTTTACATTTTTTTAGAGTGTATTAAAGAAAAATATAAACTTATCAAAGTTTTTTTTTTGGAACACAAAAGATACAGGAATCTGAAGCGATGGGATTACGAGTGACTCGGTGCAGGGAACTATCCATCCTGCAATTACCTTTAAAAAAAACGGCTCCGTTGGCGTGAGGCGAACCATCTTGAGTAAGTTATGCACCCACATCTTCTCACACTGCGGCCAGCGTGAAGAATCTCCCACACACAAAAACTGGGTCTGGAGTGGAGGAGGCTGGTTCCGCGGTACTCCAGTCTCACTGGAATATTCTGGAGGTTCTCTCGAGCTAACGTTGAAGATTCCTAGGGTTGTCAATGTTTGGTTGCGGCTGAGTGATACAAGGTGGAAGTTATACGCGGCAGAAAGGGGAAGACAAAATAATCCCTACAAGATTTCCCTGATACTACGTAAACTATTTATAACCTTTATTTATATATTATATTCTGTTAAAATAAATTAAAACATTTTGTAATTTGATAATAATGATTAATAGAAAATAAATAACATTAATGAGAGCCACATGATGAGAGGAGGTGACAAGTGACACCACCCTCAAACCTGCGTAAACTAAGCGAATTCCTCAGGAATGCAGTCGATGAATATTTGTATTTGAACATTCCGTGTCATGTAATAAATCCTGTACTCTTGTAGAATATATCTTATCAAGACAACACATCTGTGTTGTTTTTCATAAATTATGCACGCTGCAGTGAAAATACTTTATATACTCTGGATATATAATGTAAAATCCCATTAATATTGGTCCAAATTTGACCACATGACGAATTTATCCATTCGTTTTAAATTTTACTGCAGTAAGCCGAATTTCATCATGAAAAACTAAAAACTGTTGCTTGTAGAACATTGACAAATACCCAGCCTCGAAAACACCCGCGCTCGAGAGCGTTTATGCCTAGTAAGTAGAATTAGAGAAAATATCGAAAACTTTTTCAAAAAAATCTTTCATGACTACATCAGTATTAATTCAACATTACCTCGGTATTTGTGAATTGTTAGTATATTTCAGAACTACTTCACAATAAAAGTTTTGGAGAAATTTTAAGAAACTTGCTTGAGAAAGCACAAGAAATTTTAGCGAATTTCTAAGAATAGGCGAATTATTATGGTTTTTCTCATGACAAATAGTATACAAATTTTTTAAAATATTTTTTTCAGATCCTAACTATTAGGCACTAAAATGATCGTAACTAACAGTTATATATGTGTGTGTGTGTGTTGTGTGACAGAGTTTGTGTCAACGCTCGATAAATCTCCATTTTGAGTGTCAGCAGATTTCTCTATGGGAAGTTAAGCGGTAAATATTTAAGTAGGCAACTACTAAGGTTAGGGGTTTACTTCACTCTTACCGATCTCAGCCTTAGAAACTTTAATTTTCACACTTGCATTGCTCTCTTCGACGTAAAGGACACGGTGGACAGCCAAATTATTGGAGGTTGCCTAAACAATGATGTCACCGGCGTGAATTTTGTGTTGTTGCTTTATGATTTATTATTTATTGATTTATCCGATATTTCAAAATCATGATTGTTTTTTTATATGAGAAAAACGCATATTATAAAGGTCCTACTAGTGCTTCTTTATTCATGTAAATTTAGTTACATGTTTTAGTGATTGAATCTGGCGAAGAAGTGGAAGGCTTTATTAGAAGTACAAATCGGAAGAGCTAATTGAGATAAGCAGATTTATCATGTTTCACTAAAATTGAAATGGAAAGGGTTAAAAGCTAAATTCAATTTACATTCCGAAGAGAGCAAGAAAAACAGTGGTCAAGGTACGGCTTCTCTACGCTTTGTTCTAGACGGGGAAACACTCTTAGTATTGCATGTTATGCGAGTTATTAAATTCGTAAATTTCTTCTTTAACAAGCGTTTTTCGTGGAAAAACTCTGCGAAAATTGAGGCGAACGGCGAAAAAACAATTTTTTTTTCTTCTACGATTATTGGAACATAATTATATTATACATAAAGTAAGGGATTAATGAGTGAAGGTGATTATAATTTAGATTTTTTACGTTTGTTACTATCATTAATATCTTAATTATTGTAATTAATTTATAAATCTTCAAAATTATCTTTGTAAAATTTTATTATTTTATATTTATTTAGGTACATTTTTTTTTAAAGGAAATTCACAGATGGTAATATATATGTATTAGAATAAGCAACCACATTACCTTCCCGGTCGGCCTTGAGCCACACTGTTGAAGAGATCAACATTTATAGTATAATTAAGTAAATTTATGATATATTTAAATTAATTATGTAGCTCAAGAATAATTAATGTATGCTGATTATTCATTTCTCGTATCCCTGACCATCTCTTGCCTAGAGAGAGAGACTAGTGAAATCATAGACAGCCCCTGTGCGACGGTCTCCCCAGGTTATTCCAGAGAATCCCTACCAAAACAAAGAGGGATTTGTCGCCGTAAACGCCAGGAGGTAGCGCCATGTTGAAACAGGTACGCCAGTTCGCCGTAGAGAGAGGCCCTGGACTTTTGCAATACCCCTCAGACCTAACCATAAAAACTCCCATAATGGGGTAAGATGAAGGCAGAGTTACATCTCCGGTCTCTTATTCCCGTCTTCTTACACTAATGGCTCTACATATTCTAATCTGTGAACTGGGTCGGTTCGCCATATTTTACTTTATTATTTTTTTATGATTTAAGAAAAGCTATTCCGTCTCGGTGACACAAGACAAATCTCAGGATGAAATGCATCTCTCCTTGGAACGTAGGTGGACAGTTAGATGTCCTCTCCTACTCACCTTCTGCTCCTGTTTTGGTTTCACTACGTTAGGCATTGATGACTACTCATCCCCACAATAATAAAAAGTTAAAACACTGTAAACATGAAAAAATAATGAAGTTATGTTTAAATATAACGGGTACATAAACATTGAGAAGGCCACATAAAGTGACAGTCATCTACAAATCAGTGGATACCCGTGTCAAAACGAAGGAATTGTACTTTTCAATTTTGTTATATATTAAGTAAAACTTACATATTGTTTGATTAGGGCTTCAAAAAGTTTACAGTGAATGTGTTCTCGACCGAGAGCATACTAAAAAAGTTTGTCAGCACACCATTGTGGATTTCCACCCCATCTAATGAGGAATGGCACACAAAAAGGGATTTTCAGGAGCATTCCAAGAGTCCTCTGTATAGTTAAAAACAGAAGAACAGACGATTTATTGTTGAATGTTCTTCGAAAAGTTCGACATTTAAAAAAAGTGAAAAGTATGTTTTAGAGTTCATAGTTGAGAGTGGTGTCATTGGTGACATTCTCTCCTCATGTGATTGATATTGAATGTCATTTTTTTTAAATTCATTGTGGTGATCAAATTACAAAATGTTATAATTTAACAGAATGTAATAAATAAATAGAAGTTTAATAAATAAATTTTTTTTAAAATCACTACAGTAATTGTGGGATTTTATTACTCAGCTTTGATATTATTTAATTTTTATATTGACCTAACATTTGGCCTTATAGTAATGAGTGAGAAGTTACTTATCTATAGAATAATTTAAACACCCATAAAACCGGGAAGACTTTCAGTTACAGACAAAACTGAACTCTTATAGAGCTGCTCCCTCGCGAGTATCAAGCATCATTACTTTCAATTCTCGATTATAAGCTAGCTAAAAATTACAACATTAAAATTAGCATAACGCGTGAACCTATTTTAACGGGGTGTGGAGATTTCTCCATATTGTTGTTTATTTATACCTTGATTTTATTTTCTAATGTTTCAAATGTAAAAAATGGGTTAGGCGGGTTTCTCTCGCCCTTTTCTTTTTACAAAACCGCTGATTGAGTTCATTAATATCCGGCAACGAGGATGGGGAGATTAAAGATATAAGGGAATATATTAAAAAATTGTTAATTTAAATAACGATGTATATATTATAAAATACAACAGTTATATTAAAAAATTGGTTGAAAATATAATAACACAGCGTTTTTATAAATACTATTTTTGCGATTAACCCATTTTAATAAGGATATTTTAAAATATAACTGAAGATCTTTACTATACCGACCAAGACGGTTCACAAGCTGTCTTAGCGACTTTAATGCTCTCATTGTCTTTTCTGGCTTCTAAGGTAAAATCAGTCATTCAATTTTATTTATGTATATTTCTACATCTCTAATGAATTGGGGAATCTGCAACTGCATGACAGATTTTTTTTTGTTTTTTTGTTAATCTAGTAGAATTCTTTGTCAAAAATATGTGATCAAAAAATTAATATCTTTATTTTCATGTTTTTCAATACAATTTTCTGTTGAATACATTTTGCAGCTGTAATATTTAAATAATTATTGTATATATATATATATAATAGGATGTGTGTATGTATGTAACGTATGGATGGCTGGGCCGATTTTGATGAAATTTTCAGGGAATCCACAGAATATTCAGGCGGGTGACACTGTAAAGACTGATTTTTGATTTTCGGTCTGATTCGGGCAGAGGGGCGTTAAGATGAAGTAATAAATAATTATAATTTCCAATTTGCCTTAAATACATGTGTTTCTTTTTTGATTGAGCCCATATCTACACCATATGTAAATTATTCTGCGAAAAAACATTACGATAGGTTTTCCATGAATTTTTATTTGAAGGCCGTAAATTTTATTAAAAAAATATTTTTTTTGGCAAAACGAAGTTTCCCGGGTCCGCTAGTTAATAATAATAATTGTTATCATTTTAATAATAATAATTTAAATAATTATTGTCCTTTTAATAATTCAATAGTTATAATAGATAAATAATTATAACAAAACTCCGACAGGCAGGAACTAATTGTGGCTTCAAGAGAGATTCATTGAAAATAAGAGTTCAGAAAACCCATTTATAATTGTTTGGATTCCCTGTACGTAATTTCTTAAAAATTTATTTTATCCATATCAATTTCAGGGTTGGGGTCATTGATCTGAACTAAATATTACACTCGCTGCAGTGGAAAAATGGTTATAGACACACCTAAATTTTAATGTGATTCCTAGACACATTAGTTCACAAACACACACATTGGAAATTAACTAAAGAAAGAGTTATTGGAAGATAGATTGATCGATATAAATATTCATGAATTCGTCTAGAGAAAGATGAATATATAATTATACTATTTTAAAATATTTTATTCAAATTTTATTTATGAATAATGTGTCAGACTTACTTTTAATCACTTAGGGTTATGAAGGAGGGCTATCTAGAGGTTGCCATCCCATACAATACATAAGGAAAAGCTAATTTTATTTATAGATAAAAGCTTGTCCAAGACGAGAGTCGAACCCCCAATGTCAGGATTGCGAGACCCGAAAGGATAGCATGTGCTATCCTGGCACTCCTAGTTATATAAATGATCACTTTTATTATATATAATAAAACATATTTGACCTCAGATTATATCATAAAAGTGAATTTTGTTGAAATGGGCATGACTCAAAATTTGTGAAAGTTTGTGAGTGCGGAGAGGTGGAGTGGCTCTTCGCTGGCCGTATTGTTTTAGCGTCTCCGGACGTGATATATGGCCGGTCCCGTTCCTAGGGGGGTCATATGCCAGGAGGGTTTCCTCAGAGCGCTGACAGATCGGAAAGCCCGCCCAAATGTCAGCTAGAAGAGATGGGCCTCGCGTAGTTGGGCAACAGATAATTGCAGCTGCTCACTGTTATGTCACGGTGCGGGGGGCGATATGCTGCCGCGTCATCCGTATTGGCACTTTCGGCCGCGGCCTGCATCGGGGCGGGGGGTGACAAGGACAGTTCTCCCCCCTTATTTGCCTAAACAGCCACTTTTTTCCACCCCTCTCAGGTAAAATTGTTTCGGTGAAGCCCTCTACCGTAATCATTCGAAAGTGAAAGAAGACACTACCACTAAGATTCGAAACCGACCAATCACTAGTGGCCGTCCACTATCTTCTCTTTCTCCCTCGATTTGCTCTATAAAAAAAAAGGCTATATTTATCATTAAATTTGTTTAAATGTGGAGAATCAATTACTACTTTTGTATTAAGAAGAGGTTCTTATTTAATGAGTTATTTAATTTTTCCCTACATATTATATTTTCCCTAGCGACGTTTTGAGCTCAAACGTTGCTTATATTTTGGCTTCCATCCCTTTGTCACTTCATGGTTCATAATCCCATTGTCTCTCCATGGTTTATTATCCCGTTGTCTCTTCATGGTTCATTATCCCGTTGTCTCTTCATGGTTCATTATTGCCTTTCTATTATATTTATAGGATTTTAAATTTAATTGTAAACAAATGATGATTGAGTTATCATAGTGATTATATTCCTTTAACAGAGGAGATTATTACAACATATAATATTAAATACATTCTAATTACGACCCAGAACTAAACTAGATAATGTCCTTTATAAAGTGCTAAATACAGGACCAAAACGTCAGTCTACCATAAAAAGATAGCTATGGGCAAAAATAGGGAAACATAAATGGCTAGATGATATAATAATCATCTAAAATGAAGGAATATCATGACTATGGTCCCTTAGTTAATATACATTTTTAAAAAAATTGTAAATATATTAATATGAAGCAACGGGGATGTTAATGAAGCCATAAGTTAAGCTATGTTTAGAGCCCGAAATGTCTTTAAAAAGATTTTTATTGGTGAGAAATAATGAAATAAGGCAGTAAATAATATCAAGAAAAATCACTATTTTATTATAACAAAACATCAAAATGTACTTAAATAAATAAAAATAATGACTACTTTTCCGGGCGAGGATCAAGAGCTTGTGTGGGACTTATTTTATAAATGTTTGGTCAAAGTTCAGAAAATTTAAAATTTTTTCCATTAATGTTGAAAAAATCATTAAAATCTATAACTGGAAAGAGGAGGGAAGGAGATAATGAGAACCACATAAGGATTCGTTAATTTCAATAGAACACTACCGATTATGTCATTAATCATAAAATAATTGGTCATAATATAGTAAAATCTATAAAACAAAACAAACAAAAAAACATCTACTGTAAAAAAAAAATTAGAATAAATTTGTACTATCAGTATATAACCTAATCAGTACATTATCATTTAAAAATATTTTCATTATTGTATAAGTTTAGATAATTTTTAGTGCAAGGGAACAGAATAAAAAATCTAACTGTCCCAGCCAGGACTCGAACCTGGATCCCCTGCTATCCGGGCCGGTGCATTTACCACTTATGCTACCGGGACAAGTCTGATAAGTTATTAAATTCCCCGCACTAGTGTCGAGAGTCCAACCTCCGAGGCCGACGAATATATCGCTNTGTTTCCTTCTTTATGCCACATCTATAACTTAGGTACGTCTGAATGTCTCCAGTGCTTCTTACTCCATGCCTCTTCTTCCTCTAGTGTGTTTCCTTCTTTATGCCACATCTATAACTTAGGTACGTCTGAATGTCTCCAGTGCTTCTTACTCCATGCCTCTTCTTCCTCTAGTGTGTTTCCTTCTTTATGCCACATCTATAACTTAGGTACGTCTGAATGTCTCCAGTGCTTCTTACTCCATGCCTCTTCTTCCTCTAGTGTGTTTCCTTCTTTATGCCACATCTATAACTTAGGTACGTCTGAATGTCTCCAGTGCTTCTTACTCCATGCCTCTTCTTCCTCTAGTGTGTTTCCTTCTTTATGCCACATCTATAACTTAGGTACGTCTGAATGTCTCCAGTGCTTCTTACTCCATGCCTCTTCTTCCTCTAGTGTGTTTCCTTCTTTATGCCACATCTATAACTTAGGTACGTCTGAATGTCTCCAGTGCTTCTTACTCCATGCCTCTTCTTCCTCTAGTGTGTTTCCTTCTTTATGCCACATCTATAACTTAGGTACGTCTGAATGTCTCTAGTGCTTCTTACTCCATGCCTCTTCTTCCTCTAGTGTGTTTCCTTCTTTATGCCACATCTATAACTTAGGTACGTCTGAATGTCTCCAGTGCTTCTTACTCCATGCCTCTTCTTCCTCTAGTGTGTTTCCTTCTTTATGCCACATCTATAATTTAGGTACGTCTGAATGTCTCTAGTGCTTCTTACTCCATGCCTCTTCTTCCTTGAATGCCCTTCCGTTTGAATGTTACTGCTGCCTATTTCTGAATGTGCTTTCTTCCTCAAGGTATTTCTTTACAGAATTTGTTTCTGTTTTGATGTCGCTTTCTATTGAATATATATATCTATTTCTTTTTATCGAATTTGTACCTGACTAAAGATTTACATAAGGAATGTGTTTTATGTATGAATACTGCTATAATTTATTTATTGGATAAGTTATTAGTAAAATATTGGAAGTTCTTCTATATTACATGTCCGATATTTATTGATTAAAGGAATGAATCATAAAATGTTTGAATCAGACAATAAAAAAGGCTTTAATTGAAGAATTAGTTTTCCTAATATTCGTCTGAGGTTAAAATTGCGGATTGGATCCCGAATAAAGAACCAAAGGTCTATCGACTGCTAAAATCAATTAATAGTAATAGTCTATGGATAGTCACTCGAAGTCATATGGTAAAAATAATGTTTCACAGTTAATAAAAAGAAAAATAATTCTTTCCGCATTCTTGGAGAAGAGAGTAAACATGAATGATCTTGATACCAAAATATATGCATTGATCTATATCGTAATTATATGTTTCGTGCTCACGGAATACGGAGGCAACAACCCCACGGACGGAGTGTGACAAGATCAGTTCCTTATTCTTAAACTTCAAGAATCAGCCATAATAAACATATATTGTAAAGTACTGTTCTCGGTTTGTTGATCGCAAGAAGTTTCTGTTAATTATTACATGTATATATAAGTCTCTCAGGCATGAACCGTGTAAAACTGAGCGTTTTTTTCAGCATTTCCGTTACCAATTGCTCATACAAAAATATTAAAAATAAATAAAAAATAATTAATGGAATAAAAATTAAAGAAACAAATGCTTGAGTCAAATTTATTTATCTATCAGTTTCTGGCATTTTTACGCATTATCATCTTATCTTACATTACACTATTTATCTTAATAATAGCCAATTTTAGTTTTTCAGCTAGTGTGCTACGTAAATATGATAATGTTAACGCATATAATTAACGCTTTTAAAATAAAATATTTTGTTAATGACTCGTTTATAAATAATTATTTTTTTGATAAATAAACTTTTTAAGTCAGATTCCATAAGACATTCATTCATTTGTGTCCGCATGACATTCCTTTCTTATGAGATATTATTATTATTACAGTTGAAAATTCCCCGTATGTATCTGTGTGACAGCTTGTGTGTGTGTATGTGTGAGAGAGAGGTAGAATGTTAGGGAGGTGGGGAGTCAATTAAATTACAAAATTTTGCTAAATCCGATTTGAGGAATCGCAGACCATATAATAAAAATTGGAAATAGCTTGTGTCTTCCCTACAAAGGAATCAGAGCAAAGATATATATATATATAATGTAAGGCAGCATTAAGCTAAATTTTGCTTATCGCAAGTAATTAAGATCTCTGAATGGGATTTCCATTTATGCTTATTAATGTGATATGTCGATATCTATGCTTATGATACCTATTTAAAATATTGATATTGGCTACAAGTATTTGTATTTCTTGATTATACCAAAATCTTTCTATAACCCAAGTCGTGCACAGCCCAGAGATTCTCTAAGTAGATATTGGAAAGGGAATAATAAAAAAAAAATATTAATGATGAATTACTCCACATACAAAAGTTTTTTTCTTCTTCAAATCTTTCATAGTTAAAGATTATCCAGCAATGTGTCAAGTTAATATTTGGAGGAATAAGTTAAAACTTATATTTGTTAATGACCCTTCTATGGTTCATTACTTCAATCAAATAGCTCTGTTGAAGTGCATCGAAGATCTTCGCCTGCTTGTCGGACTGTGAACTGAGAGTTCTCCTTCGAAATCCACTTCTTCCTGATTCCCAGGATGTGTGTAGTGTTCCCACACATTACTTAATCAGCAGGTCCTGTAGCCCAGATCTCCACAGGCAGGCTCCCATTTCATTGGGCCAAACACCCATCTCAATACGTCTACAATGTATTTATCAAATCCTTTCAAGAATGCGGTTGCCACTAAATCTGTCAATCTGTTGTCTAAGCTAGGTATACTCTGAGAAGAATAAAAAGAAAACATGTAAATTTCACACTAGTTAGATAGTAGTTCGGCCGTTGTAGTAATTTCAATTTGATACCTAATTCAATCCTCTTACAATTCCTAGATGTACATCATATGAAACTAAGCAGGTACATCACAGTATCAAAATACTGAATTTCAAAATCTGTTTAGCCCTTGAAAAAAAATGCGAACAATGGGGGTACCTTTTTTCCTAAACTGACTTTTTGAAACGTTAAATATAATATTAATTTCCTGAGATTATAATTTTGATTTTCAGACAGATTGAAATAGTTAATATCCTTCAAGAGCAACTAAACCAGTTTTTGAATCGTTGTTATCATCCAAGTTATTAGTTAGCTATACCTTTGACAAAGATTTACTTAATGTTAATTACTATTTTTTTAAAATTATTATGACAAAGTCGATTTTTTTGCTTCTGTTAAAATGAATCAGTAAAGTATTATGTGGAAAAATATATTTTCCCAATATCCTTCAAATATTAACATACTTTTACATAATTGTGGCCAAATTTACGAGACTTGAAGTTAATTATTGCCTAAATACACACACACACACACACATTCAGGAATGTATGTACACAGGACTGATCACTCTGCTTGTGACGAAACTGCCGGATCGCGTATCCTTATTTGTGTATGAGTGTGAATTAGGGAGGTAAAAATTTCTGAAGTCCGAGCAAAAAACATGAAAACAAATGAGGCAGCTGTAGATCCCAGGCTGAAGACCCTGAAGAGGCTGACCGATTATTATATATATATATATATATATATATATGAAGAGTATAAGCGCACATTCAAACTGAGAGGAATCAAATAAATAAAAATGTTTTACAGATGGCGGAGACAAGGGGTTTCTTTAGCCTGGTAAGGTGAGAAGTATCGCCATTACTTCACTCACAGACTTGTCTGGGCATTTGGTACAGGACTTCAAAAGTCATAAGTCTTTCAGATTTCCTAGCCCCACCATATAACCTCTCACCCCATTAGGTAGACACCCCATTCCAAACCGATTCATCTCATCGGAAGGGGACTAGACTTCGTCATACTCACGGCGGGTCTTTACCATGGGCTCTCTACTGGGTTAAAGGAAAAAATGGGGCGGGTCCTCTTATTTTACCTAACCAAAATTGCAAGAAAAAAAAAAAAAAAAGTTAATGGCTTAGAAGCTTTGTAAGCCAAGCAGATTTCCTATGTTTCATTTAAAGTAATTTTTTTTAATGCCATATTTTTAGCATCTCCTATACAGGCTTGGTGACGATTTGTAGAAATATTAAAAAGCAAAAAAACTATAATCTGGTAATTTTCGTTTTATGCATCTTCTAATAAAGTGATTTGATTTCACGAGCAGAAATTATCTAATTGGGATATGGCCGCTGAATCGAGAGAAACTGGTAGGATTAAACTGAAAACTAATTTCTAAAATATCTTCCGAAAAGTTGTGGAAAAAAAAATTCCATGGAGCATGAATGTGAGGAATTTTGAACTTATAAAATATTTAATGTGGTCTTGTAGGACCCTTAATTAATTTTGATTGCTAACTTCATTAAATTTAGTTTTCTAAATTAAAATAGATAGTAATGGTTGAAGTTTATTCTTTACCCATCTTCAAACTAATTTCTTTTTTTGTTTTTTTATCATCAGTAACTGAGGGCCGACTCTCTAAGTTACTGGTGTCCTATCCTATCCAGAAAATCAAAAATCTTAGCACGAAAAAAAAAAAAGAATCGGCAGAATCTTAGCTACCATAGAGGTCCTTTTAATTTTTCAATTCAATTACTGTGCAATCAATTTCTTGATAAACAGAGTTGAAATATCCTTTGTTAATAAATAGACTAATTTTTGAAACTTTTAATTGATCATTAAAATCAACAAATGGTTGAAAATTAACTTACTTAATTACTTACAGAATACCAAATATAGGATCCTATGAATTAGGTAATTATAAACTCTGCGAATAACAGTTTTAGACGAATTTCCTACTTATATTATACAAAAAAAAAATTTAATTTATAAGGGATAATACACAAGTGTTTTTTAATGATATATTATATAAATCAAAAATGATTCAACATTAAATAATATTATATATTTTTGTTGGGGTTCGGTCAAGGTAGATATAAAAATACAAATTAAAAAGAAAAAAGTGTATTCCTTAAATTATCTGCCAACTTTTCGGCTTACATTGTAAGCCATCTTCAGGGTTATCTTAAAGGCGAGAGGGGACGTCATGTCTCCAAGATCCCATTTTCATGACTGGTCATGAATGTGGGATCTTGCCCTCTCGCCCTGAAGATGGCTTACAATGTAAACAGAAACGCTGGCAGATAATTTAAGGAATACACTTTTTTCTTTTTAATTTGATTTTTTTTTTATCTATCTTGACCGAAACCCAACAAAAAAATATAATAATAATATCTACTGTAAAAAAAACTCTCCATTTGAATACTAAATACAGTATTTGAGGGTGGGGTGGGGCACCCCCTCACAGAGTACGCCACCTCGGGTAGGTGCTTCACCCTAGGCAGTAAGAAAATCGTGAACGCTTGTCTCTCTCTTCCTGACTGGGTTTCAGACAAGCTATCAGACAAATAAAGCTCAGATCCGGATCGCGGAAACCATCTGGACTTTCACCTCAATCGTCACAGCTTAACAGCGATCGAACGTTTTCGATGTGATCCTTTCAGATAAGACATTCTACCCCTGAAGGAGAAATGCAGTTACAGAAGAAGTTATTGCTAATAACAATTGCTATAAATAAGATTTTGTGTGATTATCGCAAAATAGTATATTTAATTTACTAAAGCCGTTTTCTAATTGCTTCCTACTGTATTACAATATACAGTAAGCATATAATATTATACAGATATTACAACAATGCGATAATTTAAGAATGAAATACCTTCTTACCGTCAGCGAATTACTAAATTATATAT
>KZ806908.1:970148-986223 GCA_000696205.2 Oncopeltus fasciatus | reverse complement strand
ATATGTGTGTGGGAGGGGGGGGATTTGTTGGTAATAATTAAACTGGCCTAGGTATTAAAGCTCACAGATACAAACCGTTGGATAAAAGTATATATAAAATCAAATTAGACAAGAAGGAGAGAAAAAAAACCAAAAAAAAAAACACCAAGAACTGAATTTATACAAAATGCATTTTTTCTATATTCCTAAAAGAAGTCTCTTTAAGAAAAATATTTCAAAATAGAATAAAGAGGCCAAAAAAAAAAGTATAGAAACCCAATTTAAATTTAGGCTTTTTGTAGCAAAACTTTAAATTAATTCATATTAGTTACGTCTCATAAGTAGAAGGTTAAGAGAAAGAATAGGTTATAATGAATATGTTCATAATTATCATGTTTAGGTTTTATAACATTTTTACGAAAAACGCATATTACAGAAGATATTTAAGAATAAAACTATTACTGTTGCGCGCTTCCTTCTCTTTCAGGCTGTCCTAAGCAGTTTGGAATGAGTTTCGGGATCTCATCCTACATAAGTCAAGTTAAACTATAAATTAGTTATTTACTTACTTATGTCTCTGAATAATGAAGGGTGGGAAATCTTTCTACGTTACATAGCTCCTGAGTAAGCGCTTATTATTGTTACTACATATTATCGTTTTATTCCTAACTTTCCTCATAATTTCTCTATGTCACTATTCCGTCTATCTTCTCTCATAATTCATCAGCCCTTCCTTCCACTGGAAGTTTCACATTCATATCACCGAATATTTATATACATAATCGATTGTATATAATACTTTCTACTATTTCTTCTTTAAAAATTTCGAATATGTATTTCAAGTCATTTTCCTTACAATATTTATAATTTAGAATTTCCTTTTTCTTCTCCTTATTCATTTACCTAAATAATTTGGCACTGAAATTTGCATAAATCGAATCTCCTACCTCTCAATTTGGTAATTATAATTTGGTAATAATCATTCAACTTTCCTTTGATGCGTGGGTATATAAGCTTTTCTGCTAATTATGTTTAAAATAATCTTAAGCAGTAACGCTATTCTCTTTACAGCTAATTAATCAATATCAAATCAGTTATATAAAATACTTGACGTCATATATATTTATGAGGAGAAAAAACTCCAATATTTAAAAACTTTTTTATTTAGGGAGCTTTTGCGGTGTAGAGATTTGTGTAAGTGACACGCATTGTAAAAGTCTTTGGTTCTTACCCAGGCACCCAATCATGAGCGGCACAAGAGGCAGCCAGAACAATAATAAAAATACTATATGACACACGATAATTTTTGTGCTTATGATTTATAATTTATATTTATATTTTTGAAGTTTATTACAAGTTTAGTCAATATATAATACATTATTATATTAACAGTTATATAAACGAAGGTTTCGTTAAAAAAAAGATTTATTAGTGGAATTGAGAAAAATTTACGATAAAAAAAGGGGATATTTTTCAAAAGTCCACTTCTAAGGTTCGTGTGGAAGAACATACATGCAACTTGGGACGTAGTACTTCACATTTAGTAGTTCACGAGGCCTTAGCTTTCTTGCGAAATTCAGTCAGATTATTACGACTCGCGGATATCGCACGAAGATGATCTGAAGAAAGAATACATGAATAGGGAAGAAAGAAACTTCGCAAAAATACTTTCCGAGCGTTTAGAAACAAAGACCGGAGAATTTTGACATTTTGACTTGCGTGGAAGTGGTTGTGAAAGCCCACTGGTCAAGTCGCCATCTCTCTCAAGATTGCCCTTGACACGGCAAGACATACTAATAAAGCGGTAGGACTAAGAAATGCACCTATTTCTCTCATGCCGCGGGGTATTGTAAGTCGGCGACATTTCTCGTAATCAGAATCCTTAGGGAGAAGAAATATATAAAAGAATTATGGGGTAGTTTAACAGGCAGTACATTAAAAAAGTTAGGCAACCCCTTCTCGCTTAGGCAACATAAAATCTATGTTGAAAAGAAAGAAGTTACTTTCCGCTAATATTTTATTGATCCTAGTAATTAAAATTGAGTAGGGTCGGAGTTTAACGGAAAAAAGTAAAACTGTACCTCTAATGAGCTATTTTTTTTTTTTTTACTACTTTCTTGCATTAATCCCACAAAATAAATGTTTCAACTTGTATTAATGCTTGTAAAGAAATGCATTCCTTCTTGTCCACCTCGTCGTTATTGTCTCTTACAAGATAAAAACTATCCGGAGTGTGTGCAAATATGATTTCCACTTAACAGCCATTCTGCCTCTCAAATGGGAAACAAGTATTTATTTACATATGTAAATAAATTTACATGTTTCAAGTACAATTACATTTCAGCTCATGTTCCTCCCCATCTTGATTTGACGAATGTCCTGATCCACCCTGATTTTCAGATTCTGTCGTTTGCTAATGTCTTGTAGAAAGGAGTTTTGTCCTTCGATTTTGATTTGATGCCTCCCAGAACGATGGCCCTCTCTCGCAATCCTCAATGACTGCCTCCGTTCATTAGGATGGCGATTTTATATTCTCTTCGCTCCAGACGGAATATGCTGAATTGACTTCTCATTCGGCGCTTGATAGCTCCATCTTTATTTCAAAACCCAAAATTCACAATTCTCCATCGTTAACTTACAACGAATTTAAATTCAGAGAGAAAGTTATTCATTGCATAGTTACTATCCAGAATTTTGACTCAAATGTGATTATCTAATAATAATTTTATATGTAGAGTTATATTTTCGGGGAGACCGTATTTATCATTAATTACGACCCTTCTCATTAAAAAAAAAGGGCTCAATTAGTTTTTTTTATACTATTATGTTTTGCTGGTATTAGTATACTGTTCATTCGAGAGAGGAGGAAGAAGAGGTATTTCAGGAGGCTGTGGATGTCTGAGAGCATGTCACTTCTTCAGGAAGACATTAGACCTGTTCTGATTGGNTATTAAATAAAATTAAGATTACTTATTAATACGGTTAAAATCCGTGTTGGATTGTTAAGTTTCAGTCTTCCTACAGGTTATGTACTATATTAATGAGCTTAGAAGTTATAATTTACACTCATTTATAATTAGCTAAATATTTATTTTAAAGTCAGTGTACTCTTGACTCATACTAATTATCTTTCTCCGATAATGTCAGTAGTTACTTTTATCCGCCTAAAATTGGAATTTAGATTCATTCTCTAGCATTTATTTCTCTATTTTATTCTTGTTAAAGACAGATATAACTATAATTCTCAAAGAATAAAATTCTAAATATGGAAAAATTATTACCGTAAAGGTTATGCTGTATAAGGTATTTAACTATTTTACGTATGTGTAAATTATTTACTTTTGTAGTGCGTTTTCTTGCATAAGACATCATTTTTGTCTAAACGAATATGCTAAGCGATATGCTTCACTGAATGATTTCACTCAAGAAGCATCTGTATTGGCCCTGTGATCTCTTCAAGACTTATAGTGAAAATCACTTTTGAGCTTTTGAGTTTATCGGCATATACCAAGACAAGATTGGTAAAGATGGGGGGGCGAGTAAAAATTTGTTATTTATGTGTGTCCGTAATATGAACATTGAGATCCAGGAGACTCTGGATTCCATTATATTACGATGGTTTTTCTGTTTGAATCTGCTGTCCATTTGAGGCAAGCCAAGGACCTCCTTTCAGAGCAAATCCAATCTTGACCGCGGAAGAAGCTGTTCCTCTAAGGTCCGCCCAATCGAGAACTGTTCTGGAAGGGGTTAATCTCCTCAAAGGGAGGAGAAAGTAGCTAGGATAGGTTTTATTGGCTCGTGAGGGAGGAGATGGTCTCGGGTCGTGATAGCCCGCCTCTCTTCCTACTCGCGGTTCGTGAACGACTGTATTAGGAAGGGAATCAGTTCTCTTATCGGGGAATCGCTTCTGTCCGAAACCTGTCTCGAGTCCGTCTTTACAAATCCTTCTAAGTCCATGTACTCGACTCCTTTATAATGATTGAACTAACTTTATTTATTTTATTAATAAATCTTTATTTATTACATTATGTTATTAACATCTTGTAATTTGATGACATAGAAAAATTATAATAGAAAAAAAAATTAAAAATAACAATAAAATAAATAAGTGAATATCACTGTCCAGGGAGAAGGGGCCCATCGACCCCACTCCTAATAAGTTTAGGCATTAAGGCCCGGTAGGTCGTGGGGTAGAATCACAGAGAGGTATAGGGATGTTATTGCATTTAACATTATTAGGAGAATCTTTCCTTAGCTCAAAATGTACCAGCACGCGTTAGAACCCATTTATTTTAATTCTCCATTTACTGCACCACTGCTGAATAGCACCAAGGTGATTTTGTAAAATGTTTTCACAGGGAAGTCGTCGGTGTAAGGTGATCTATCATTGAACTAACTGAATAAATTTATTTTAAAGAACTTAAAGATCTAAGAGTAAAGCTTCATTTCCAATAGTCAAATTACCCAATTTATAATAGAATATACAGATGGATCTTCCCAAATATTTAATAAAAACAGTATTAATAGGATGAGGTAAAGATTACTCTAATGAAGAACTGAAGAATAGAAAGTTGATGAAGAGAGTTACTGTAAAAAAGAAAATTACTTTCCGGGTATGACATCCTGGAACGCGGGAAGTTGTGTGTTCGTGGCTTCAGCGAGGTACCAGAGTTTGATCACCTTGGACCAAGTTCTAAACCTCAATGGTTTGTTGATCGAACATCACAATATTTTAGTGTTTTTTTTTTTTTTTTCAACTCCGGCAGCAGTTGAATACAGGCAGTAACAGTAAACACATGTATTCGGCCACGAGGATGGACAATGTCTGAAAGCGCTCGCCAACAGAAGATGGTTTGCAGAAACCAATGAAGACGGATAATAGAAGGTATGATAATAGTAAGTTTGTGGAAGTGTTATATCTCAGATGTGACAAGCTACAATATTTGACCTTTGATCTCTTGTCGATTTGAGAAAATATCTAAAAGTCACTTAGATCTATTTCACCCCCTCGTTTGCCCATTTCTTTAAGTGTAATGTCTTGGAGATTTCTTCAACCCAGACCTGCACATCCTCTGGTAGATTCCTTTGTACCCATGTCTATATGTAAATACCATTACCCCATATTTAGCTGGTTTCTGTAAGCTCCCTGGACACACAGTTATGCCACGGGGATTCCTCCGTTTCCTGAATTGGTAATAGGTCACGAACCGAAGAACCACTACGTGGAGGATTAAGTGAACTGAATCTGTAGAAGCCGCAATTAGATTTCCACAGGTGACCTATAGGGCCACAGTTCCCCGTAATCTGCAATACAAATTAATGCATTTACTTTCAAAGGGATTTTCCCTTATTTATAAGCCATTTTGAAAATCTCCACAAACTCCTTTACGGTCAGAAAGGGAAAGGTAAATACCACATTCGTTAATCCCGAACACACACACACATATATATAGAAAGTATAAATAGAAAATGAAATACTCGTGGCTGCGATATATAGCAATCAAGAACACATAAAAATTTTGGGGATTATCTCCCTTCCTTAGTGCCACTCCGCACCAGCCTCTCTTCACACCTCACCGCGAAGGGCGAGCGATCTCCGAAAATTTTAATCCTTTTGATTTTTTCTTTTTGTGTGTGCCCTGCACTCTCTATCCCACCTGTTCTATATTACTATGTATATCAGTGATTAACAATAAATTTCTGTTTAGCACCTGACAAGCAATTTAAGTTAGTCTCTCGTTGATTCGGTAGTCTCTTTTTTTTTATATTTAACCCAGTTTAGAGATTATTTTTCAGATGTTAAGAGAGAAGAGTTTGATGTGTAATCAATAACTTTCTTATCAGTACATCAGCGGGCGCTTAAATTGCTGAACTACCGTAAAGCAGTAAAACGGATTAGTTGAAAGTTGCTTGTTTTATCAGAGATCTACTCAGCATTCTTCTATGTGCTAGCTCCACTTCAATTAACATTTATAGGAAGAGCGAATTGCACGAAGGGGAAAAAACCGATGACTTTTACCTGTCGCGAATCTCTAATCCATAAGAAGATGGCAGCTTTTACCCGCATGAAACCTCCCGGGAACGAGCAGACACACCCCTGTGTGGAAGCAGATTGCGGAGAGCCATCAAAACCTGGCGGGAACACACACTACTCTCACTCCATCTTCAGCGAGCAATGGGGCCGGCTCGACGCTGAGAGTAAATCGTTAGCAGTAATCGTTAGCTTTGATCGTTATTTAGAATTTACTTCAGGAACTGGTTCATTCTTCGGCTGAATCAATTGTTCCTAAGTTTATGGGATCGCATCCAATTGGTATTGATTGCCCGAACGGCACTAAAAAAGTAGAGATATAAGTTTTTTACATTTATCAAACATTCTATTTCATTTACGGCATAATCGTTCGTTGAAGGAAGAAACTGTCTAAATTATTTAATTGGACGATTCGACTCTGAAGGAAATATTCCTAATTAATTTAGTTATATCTATCATCAAATTACTAGAAGTTAACTAACAGGCAGTAATAAATAAATATTTATTTATTTAAAAAAAAATTAGTGTGCCACTGTTTTCTTGTTATAGTCACTGGTCTATTTTCTTCTTAGAGTAGATTAACAATATTGTAAACAGAATTGAACGCAGGACTAATTGTTGATCTATTTTCCCTATTTACAGAACGATTGTGTATCATCTTGGTAGATTATAAGGATATTTTACACGTTGGATTAAACATAAAAATTATTAAATAATAATACATTGCTGCTTCAGAAAGTAATATTTTAACAGATTTATTTACTTAAATTATTTAACTAAATGTTAAATTATGGAAAAAGATGATAATAATTATAAATATTATTTGCTGGCCTGTTCATAGATATTTTTTATAATTATTTTTATCCTATTATTTATTCGTTAATACAAACGACAAAATAATAGGAAGGGAAATTTTACTGCAATAATTTGGTTAATAAATACAAATACTCTATTGAACGGATCTACAAAAAAATTTAAGGGGTCAGTAATAATTTATGGTCAGTAATCATTGAGCTATAAATCAAAATTATTTCTTTTCATTTTCATAAATATTGTAAACCTTATATTTTAAATTATTATAAATATGCTATTAAATATTTCCATTAACACTGCTTGATTCTATTTATTACGCAAATAAATTCGCGTATGTATAAAAAATAATATTTTAATAATGAATAATATATTCAAATTATGTAATGATTAATATTCTCATAAAAACTTTTGAGCATTTGCATCACGTGATCTTGTTTCAGAAAAAAAATCTATGATTGCGATAATGCAAATATAAAACATCATTGTAAAATGTTTTCTCAAAATGAGTACAACAATCTTGGCAAAAGTGATTTGATTACAGTTGAGCGCATACAAGATCAGAGATATCCTATTCAGAGTCCAGAAATCTCTCTCACCACACACACTCACCCAGAGAAAGAGAGGGAGTGAGAGAGGGAGAGAGAGGCTCTTGATCTCCTATTAGAAAAACTTTACAATATTTTATCGTCGTGGGATGACCCTCACCAAAAAAATTCCTACTCTTACCTTTTGAAACAAATATAAGTTATAAAAAGTAATCTTTCTTCGCCGAATTTGAATTAATGTTGTTTGCCATGTGATGTAGAAAATCAGAAGTTGAATGTGTAGTGTAGTAGATCATTGAAGGGCAATCAACTTCTAGGTTATTACGCCCTATATGTTTACTATAAATTAGTTAATAAAAGACAGGAATAATGATTATTTCGACCACTATAACAACCTAAATTAACGGATTTTTTTATTACTATTTAAATATTATTATTATATANCACATACTGTGAATCGGTTTGCAACTAGAAAGTATACTGTAAAAGTACTAAGGATTGCGATTAATTGAGGGAATGGCTATTAATTGAGGAATCTAAACGCAATTGCTAATAGCACTCACTGTAAACAAATGGTACTTAAGATAACAAGTAATACAATAATGCAGTAGTAGAGATCTACAAATGTTCACATAATGTTTTAAAGAAACTTGGTCCAATCTTTAGATTCAATATACCTCCTCCGAATTTATTGGAGTCCAGAAGAATCGAAATCTAGCTCTTTTCAAAAGACTGCTTCTTTTTTATAAGAAGTTAGTCTAAATATAACATTTTATTTAAGAAAACAATGGCATCAAGAAGACATTTAATAAATAATGTTTCAAGTTTTTAACGATCATGAAATATCTAGTCACATTAAATACACAAATGCGAAGGAATTTAGTGATATCAATTACCATTTTGAACCATCTGATGCCAAATTTTGTATTTATATTGGGATAGGCTTAATAATGTACTTTTGAAGACAATTAAATAACATAATATATAATATCATATTATTATATTAGGACCTCTGTGTGAATCCGCAATGCTCCCCCCCCCCCTGTGGTCTGCTGAAGACACAGGACATTCTCCTGCGTGCCCCACGGGAGAGAGATGAGAGCTTGATGTCAAGGCTCCTCCAGGCTAAGTAAATGTCAGGATTGTGTAAGCGCTATAGGGGTAATCTGGGGTTTTCTCGGGACGGCTGCCATCTTCCCAGGGGATATTGAACAGCCCAATTGCTTCTATATCGCAACAAATTCCTATCTTCCTCCGGAAATATTCTCTTTTCTTTTTCCCTCGGTTGCTTTACAAAAGAAAATTGCTATATTGGATGCAAGGCTTTTTACCTTTATGTATTTTACAAATGTAGTATGCCTTTGCGAAAGCCAGGTGGGGAGTTTTTCTTTCAGTAAAGTTTGCTGTCCAAATAGGAATGGCGACCTTTAGGTATTGCATGCCTCTACAGGTCTCAAAGTTCATAGGATAATTATATTCTCAACAAATAATGAAAAACTACAAAGAGTTTGCAGTCATTCATGAGAAAGAATGTTTTTCTTTTAAAGAGAAACTACTATGACTGAATTTGAGAATGGGATAAATGGGTTAGAATATGAATAGAATATGACCGAATCGTAAATTTTTTTTAATGTTTTTTTAATAGATTCCGAAAATGTAATTTGACTATTAACATTTTTTTATTCTGTTCCCTTGCACTAAAAATTATCTAAATTTACGTGGGATTAAAGACCACAAAATAAATAATATTTGACTATTAACAGTTATCACGATAATTCCATACAAAAAAAAAAAAAAGAAAAAAAATATTTAACTTCAGCGATCCTACCTAGTAAATTCAAAAAATGGAAATAGTGTAAAAAAAGGAAAATAAACATATGAGAACAACATTAGATTATATCAGTAAATGCTTAAAAAGAGGTGCCAGGATAGCTCATGGGATACGTACGGGTCTCGCAATCCTGATGCTCGAGGGTTAAAAAACCCGCTCAGGGCAATCATTTCTTTACGAATACAAGCTTGTTCTGAGCCATGGATGTTTAGAATGGTGAGGACCCCTCCCTCCATGACCATAAGAGGTTGAAAGACTATTAAAAAAAAATAGGCTTAAGACTGTTTTTAGTTTGTTCTGTCAGCAGTTTTTCAGTCAGCTATTCCCAAAACATATCAGATTATTCAATATTTTCTTATATCTTGTTTCCGTTGTGTGTGTGAGTGTTGCCACAGTTTTCATACATGTCACCGTTTTAACTTTCTCATAGCGAAATTTAACGAGATACATTTAAACTCGAGGAAAAATTTGTTATTAAGCAAAATTAACCAGTAAAAGTTTATTAGTTAGTTTACCTTAAGTTTCAAGTGTAAGAGAAAAAAAGTTCTTATTTGTGGGACTCAACAAAGGTTTGTTTAATCATTAAATAAATGTTTTAGACGTGTTTTAATTCACAAAATAAATATTTTAGGAAATAAAGAGCGAAATTATAAATAAAAGTTTGTATTTAATCTACAATTAGTTATATTTCTTCATTCAATTTGGCATTTAGTTTTTAAATACAAAAATAAGTTGTTCGTTAAAAACAAAATTGGACCAATAAGAGATTGGATACTCATATTTTGGAACTATTTAGTCTACGACGCTGAGGAATTAAATTCGCTTGTTTTTTTTAAACCTCCCATATTTACTATATTCATTAGAAACTTTAGGACGTTTTGAAGACAAATCTCTGAATATATTGCCAAAATTGTGAGAAGGATTTATTTTTTAAATATATCTGAGTAAATACAAACTTTATTATCGTAAGGTAATAAAAAAAATAAAAGTCGTTAAAAAAATGACAGAAGAAAATAAATCATGTGATAATTAATTAGAATTATACACAAAACTACTAAATTAAAAATCGTTTCTTAAAATATCATTGTAAAAAGAATTGATTAATTATTAAGAAATCATTAATAGTTTCATTTTCAATACATCAACTGTTGGATCTATTCAAAGTTCGGTCAAGGCTAACCTGTCAATAAATCTTTCATATTGGGAGTTGTCCTACTTTTTGAATTTCTGCAATCCGACGATAAGGTAGCAAACCTAACAGGTGTGGGAACGATTTGAAGCTTTCTGCTTGAAGATTTTATCAAACTTGGAGTAGAGGATTGTGATTTTATCCTGGATCAAGGATTTGATATCCGAGTGGAGCCTTGAGTCTTCATTTGCTAAACTCCTTTGAAAGTCTTATCATGATCGACTAGCACTCCTCTTCGAAGGTGGACTTTTCCAGCTAAGAGATGGGGAGATTTCTTAAAATTGATTACATCTGCTTCGGAGAAGTAATTAATCACATACTGTGAATCGGTTTGCAACTAGAAAGTATACTGTAAAAGTACTAAGGATTGCGATTAATTGAGGGAATGGCTATTAATTGAGGAATCTAAACGCAATTGCTAATAGCACTCACTGTAAACAAATGGTACTTAAGATAACAAGTAATACAATAATGCAGTAGTAGAGATCTACAAATGTTCACATAATGTTTTAAAGAAACTTGGTCCAATCTTTAGATTCAATATACCTCCTCCGAATTTATTGGAGTCCAGAAGAATCGAAATCTAGCTCTTTTCAAAAGACTGCTTCTTTTTTATAAGAAGTTAGTCTAAATATAACATTTTATTTAAGAAAACAATGGCATCAAGAAGACATTTAATAAATAATGTTTCAAGTTTTTAACGATCATGAAATATCTAGTCACATTAAATACACAAATGCGAAGGAATTTAGTGATATCAATTACCATTTTGAACCATCTGATGCCAAATTTTGTATTTATATTGGGATAGGCTTAATAATGTACTTTTGAAAAGCTTGAGAACTCTCTTGGAAAAGACTATGGCAGACGACTGCCAGCTGATGGAATGACTTGATTTCATGGTAGTCTTGTGCTGGAGCCTTCAGGAAGCCGTGCAATAACCTCGCAACAATGCCTCCCAGAAGACAATGTACTCTCCATCATGGGACCCTCGCTCCAGCGCTGCATATTTATGACCGTTCAGCTTTAATTCTCTGTCGTTCTGAGTGGACAATCAGCTGATTGATGCTTGCAATAACAATTAGTCCGGTGTCACACACTTTCCTCGACATTTTCTTGGATTGTCCTCCATTCGTCCTGTCTCCATGCTTCTTCTTCCTTGTATCGTTCTCGTTATTCCTAACTTTACATTGGCCTTTCTCATCACTTATAGAGGAGGGATAGGTTCAATTAGCTGCAACCTCTCTCTTTAATTAATATCATGAATAATGCTATCTAGCGACAAGTTTGGAAATCACAGGCAGCCAGTCGACTAACTAATTAAAATTTCAGACTAATCAATATAGTTTCATTTCTGAAATTATCCATCCATTTCACCATTGCTTTTCTCTCTCTCTCTCTCTCTCTCTCTCTCTCTCTCTCTCTCTCTCTGTTTTTCTACCGATTTTCATCTCTGAGATATATGACTATAATTATTTTATTTTAAACTGCTGTGCTCAATTACTATCATCCTGTAATTTTTATTTGGCCCACAAATTCTATAAGATCTATCGTCTAACAGAGTTTAGGATATTTTCTTTAAATAGAAATAAGTAGACAGAGAATTGTTAACGTCCTCCATTGAAACTCCAATATAAATTTAATTAAACTCCACTTATATAAACTATTGTTATTTGAAAGAAGAAGAGTGAGGATTATTATCGAATGAAAATTGCTGTGTATTCGACATACTGGCGTTAATGTACTTCTAAATGACCAACGTACTGACATTTATTTGAACGAACCGAAGACCCTTTATTTTTATAAAGGATATATAATTTCATTATGTAATGAGTATATAAAACCTGGACCGAAACATTTAGGGGAAATATTTTCACACCAATCATCTTGTTCATAACCTACAGTAAGGTCTTATTTCACTGTAGTTGCATTTTAATATTATACATACGATCTGCTTGGTCCTAACTGTATTAACACATTTATTTTATTTATTTATTTATTTTTGCCTCTATTTATATTTTCATTAGATCAGACTATGTCTTCTTTATAAAATCTCTCTTTTAAGTGCTCATTAAGCCTTCTTACTCACACAAACTTTTAGTAAAAGTTTAAAACAGTCAATTATGTTTTTTAGCCATAGTTTTCAGCTTTCACTTATGATATTCAATCAAGACTGTAATATGATACTTCTTTTCGAATCTTAAATGGAAGAAATTTTGGAAAATCTGAAACACATTGAGTCCTTACAGAAATTTTATTTTTTTTCATTCTGCTCCTTAGAGAGAACTTCATAGACGAGTCGGTCTTTCGTCATCCAGTGCCATGTTCTTACCCTATATGATTTCATTTTTATGAGCCAAGGGCAGAAACAGCTGTTTTTTTCGAGTAGGGGATTCTATGCAAGCGTGGACGTTGCGACTCGAACCGAGGCAAGAAGCAGGCAGTTATTATGTATGTTCTCAGTCGGGTGCCTATTTACGCCACAACGTTACCATGTGCCATCAGCTAACGTGTCCTGTGTTCCTGGCCACGGAATCCTCCACGTCAATCACACTACTCACGATCAGAGACCCCGTCCGAATGGGAACTCCTCCTAAAGGTCTTCCTTCTATCTGCAGAGATTAAGTGTATCTCGCAACATCACCGCAACATGGCCCTTCAGTAGAATCTGCACGGACATAGATCCATACCAGGGCATGACATCCTATATTCGTTTGGCCAAGAGAATGCGAGCACTTTTACACTATCTCAGTAACAACGGTTCTTTGGAATATGTTATATTTTAACTTTAAAGTTGACAACAATGTATTTGATATGTTAATTCTCAGTTATTTATGATTTAATGGGATTATAGTATTGCTATAAACATGAATTTACAATATATATATATAAATGGCATTTAAGCTATTTTTTGTAAACCATT
The DNA here is from genome assembly GCA_000696205.2 of Oncopeltus fasciatus. Classification (NCBI taxonomy): domain Eukaryota; kingdom Metazoa; phylum Arthropoda; class Insecta; order Hemiptera; family Lygaeidae; genus Oncopeltus; species Oncopeltus fasciatus. The sequence continues at coordinate 972,912 of KZ806908.1, read as the reverse complement.
CGATGGTTAATCGGTCGAGGGGAAGGGGTTAAGAAAAAGACCAACGCGAAATGTGTTTAACAGCGCAATAGCGTACTTACTTATTGTTAGTGTTGCGAAAAAGTAATCAAATGAATGCGGTATGTCATATTAATATTATGAAATGGATATCGTTTCAATACTGGCTTCATAACGTTTATCCGAGTAAAACTACAGCAAGGCCTGTTACAAAGAGTTTAAAACCAGCAATTCATTACCCTCAAAAGCATTTTTCATACATACGGAGTTGTCACGGACTTATTTTTGAATAAAACAGTTTGTATTCGCATTTGTGTTACATACATAATTTTGATATACACTAAGCGAGAATTAAGTATCAATAATAATAATAATGCGTCAATAATAAGCTTCATAGCAGTCCCTTCTATTATTGTATAACAAAGGATATCTTAAGTACCTCCTGCATTATGGAGAACATGGGGTATATCTGAATGGGAAAAACTTTCATATGTATAACACGGTTTGACAATTTTCCTACAGTGAAGGTAACACTGCGTACATGCGTTCATAATACCTAAATACATAATTTGACTTTGAAGTAAACGGCGTACAAACTGTCATCATCATCCCCCTGTCGCGGACGTCATCCGTGCTCCCTAAGGGTGATGCCGGACAGAGTCCTGTCTGCAGTGACACCTCGCGCTTGGGGTGTGTGGGTGTGAGGGACGAGAGAGCCCCCCCCCCCCACCGGGAAAGCAGGTGGACGTGGGGCATTGTTCTCCGGCATCTGGGCCCGGGAATCGAACCTTTGTTCCCAGACGACACAGACACCTTGTCGACTTCTCGTATTTTGAACATGATGGATATGAAGAGAAAGTGCTACTCACGCCATAAGAACATCAACAAAACTATTTTTCTTACGCTCCATAATTGATAAATAGAAAATAATTTTTTTCTGCTATAAGAAAAATATTAAGGAAAAGACAAAAATAAATTATGAAACAATCACATTTGAAATAGCATTCTTATTTTGCTTTGACTGAAAAAATGGCACTGATTCTTTTATATGCATTAATTTTTTCTTCATAAGTTTTCTAACAATCTCCTTATTACAATAATTAACTATTAAAAAAAAAATTTTTTTCTACAATAGCTACGTAGGATTACCCAAACTTCTGGAAAAATTCTGTATTGATAAAATTAAACTGATCTTCACCGATTATAAATTAGAAAAACTCAAAATAATGTTCATTAAAATTTATATCTGCCTATAGGCGTGTCATTTCTAAATTAATAGAAAAAAAAATCTATATAAGAGCTGTCAAGAGTACGACTTAAATTTATAATCTCAAAATCTTTGAATTATTACTCTTACAAAAGTGTAAAATGTAATAATGTAAATATTATAACATTTATTGTTTATCAAATTTTTTAGTAAACTCATATTAAAGAATAAATTTTCAATTGTAAGGCTTACTTCCTTATTATACAGTGTGGGAACCAAAGTAGTAAGAAAGAATTTATTTTTGCCTGAAGTCGGACTAAGAATAAGGCGTTATGAAGGGGACCAAAATTTATAATCGTAATATCGTCGTTGATTTAAGACAAACTTAAGAGTATGAAATTGATTTAAAATGTTATTCTTTAACATTTATGTTCTATAAAATTTTTATGTGAAACATTTATTAAGAAAGAAATTTACGAATGTGACTATAGTGGATCAGTGCTTCCCCCACTCTCTTCCTAGTTTAAAATAATGCTCATTTTATAAATAATTATATATACATCTCCGGCTTATAAATTAAATTTCCTCATTTAATCTTACATTTTTAATGAAAAATAGTAAATATGCTTGGATTACGCATTGTATTTTTACCTGTCAACATTCCTCTATATGTGTCTGAAATATATTAATAGCATTGTATTTAGTTTTATTAATATTTATATATTGATTTTTATAAATATTGACTTTCGTCATATTTATAAATTTGAAATAAATTTTAAGATCGTGTTTAACTTTTGTGCTTAGCATAAAATAATTATAAGAAACATTTTATTATTAACTTAAATATAATAATATTAAATGATCCTCCACGCCTTAAGTAATTAATATTTATTCATTGTTTCAGGTGAGAAGATTTACATCACGAAGACTATTTGTTTAAATTCAATTAACCGAAGGTAATGATTTTTATATTGTTTAACAATTCGTAAAATAGCACCAACGTTTATTACATTTTAAACTAGATAGCCTTCTTCAAAATTTTAAAGATATTTATAACTTCACTTATATTGCTGATTGTAATAATTGTAAATAAGTAAATGTTAATTAGTTTAAAATAGGTATATAAATCTTAATATATATTTTAATAAGCCATGAATGTTATCTATGCACTTCATTATATAGCCCATAATTAACACTCCCCTTAATAACTCCCTGAAGAAATCTTTACCAGAAAGAGTAATAAAAGGTCTTAGTATTTCTTCCTATAAATTTCAGAATATGTTCTGCATAAGTAAGGAGTTTTAAAATCTTATAAAAATTTAAAAAAAAGGCCCGTTAAGTAACTCCTCCAAAGATGAAAGAAGATTTTCAAATTTCTCGAAACACCCCCAACCTCCACTACTCATAGTCAATAAATTTCAACCATTAAAATAAATCATCCAATTGTTTGCAAAACAAGCTTAAATACTGAGTTAAGATTCTAAAACTCTCAGATTTTAAAAATTAAGGGAATGTTATAGAGTATACATTCATATATTTATGTCTGTATATATATATATA
>KZ806908.1:907771-940627 GCA_000696205.2 Oncopeltus fasciatus | reverse complement strand
ATATATATATATAAGGGATACTCTGTAGCTATTTTTATTTTGGTTTCCATAATTGTATAGAATTCCATATTTTATACGTTAATTTTGTTTAACGAGTATTTGTTCTAATAGGCTATTTGTTTGTCTGCATTCAGCCCAAAGAGCTATCGAGATTTTCAAGATACGACAAATAAAGTGGTCACACAAAAAGTATTACAATCACAAACAATTACTTGTATACAGTTATGGCAAAGGTTTGAAAAATTAGTTTAGAGGATATTAAAATGTGATTATTCATGAATATTCGAACCAATTCATTTTTATTTCTTGATTAATTGATAAAGTGGTAATTTGTTAAGTTGAGGGGACAAAGTTTTTATATTTTTATGTTAGGAAATCATAACGTATTTCTGATGAATTTAATTATTGATTAATTAATTGTACTAAACTATTTTTATTATTAATAAACATTTGATCAAAATTATTTTAACAAAGCAAAACACTTTCCGAACTTGCATTCCCTCAAACACATGCACGCATAATGTAACTATGATTTTGGTGTCAGACGAATTTTCGAAAAAAATATTCCAAAAAAATCTGTGTGTATAACATTCTTTTGGACTTCTCTGAAATACAATTATATAATTCATATGAGAATGTAGTTTATACTATTATAGTTTATATGAAGGACTGCTATGCATTATTTATATGTCAAAGAGAAGAGATCTAGTATTTCTCCGAGTAGTCATAGCATGGAGGGACACTCCAGGAACAAGGCTTATCTCGCGCGTGAAGATACTCTAATTGCCTGCAGTTCATGGTGGATCGTGACTCTTCGGGACATCCCGCACTATGCAGATGACTTTTAGAGATTAACCCCTTGAAGACGAGACCGTACAGGACAGTCACATGGCCTGCACGAGGTTATATAACCTCCTTGAGACCTTCTTCTCTTCCTTCTCCTCTACACGTCCTACAAAGGTGGCATTTACAAGTTGCTCTATAATTTTGCCCTTTTGAAGAGATTCTAAAATCCCTTATACACAGTAAAAATTTCATGGTTACATGTTGTGGGATGTTTCACTCAAGGAAATTACTATTTAACCACCTCTGGTCACGGTGATGTCTTCATGAGCAGGCTACACTTCCTGCCTTCTGGAAATTGTTTTCTTAATGCACCATGAGAAGTTTCTGCTTTTTTTACTTTAATAATAATTCTTGTTTTCCTCTGCATATGTATGTATGTATGTATGTAAAGCCTTTTGAAAAGATCATATTTTTAGCATATTTAAAGTAGTTTCTTTTAATTTTTTTCCTTTTAAAGAATCTGTGTAAGAAAATTCTTACGTTTCTAGGATATTGAAATATATCAGAAACTACACTAATTCAATTACTTCTATATGGATATTTTAAAGAACGAGTTTACAAAACGATACCTAGGAGGTTAGAGATCCAAATTTTGAATTCTGTCTTTAAAATTGATCTTTAAATTTCAAAGTAACTATGTCGAATGTTATGTGAATGCAAGTCCCCATAAGATTCCATCTTCCCGATAAGGAGTCAAGGCATTCAGACAAGAGGCATTCAAGCCTTATGTGAGCTCACTCCACTGTACTTGAGGTTATGTCAGAGGGACTTGACGAGTGCTATACTCGATATATATATATATATATATATGTAAGCCCTGGAAGGCGACTTGGAGCACCTCCCTGGCGGAAGTGACTGGCTCCGAGGGCCATCAGAACCCGGGCGATTGCCACTCACACCCCCGCCGCCGTCTCACCTGAAACAATCCCCCGGACAGTAGGAAGCAGTCGGGCCGGTCCATCAGGGGCAAACGTCAGGACCGCCTTGCGCAAGATCGGGTATCTTCGACCGCCATCGGTATTGTTCGGAGTGGGGCAACTCCTCACCGCCTTGTCTTCTCCAGGATATGATTTTGCAAGGAGGACGGCAATCCTTCCGCTCCTCCTTGCGCGGACACAGCGTCTTCCCGATCTTCACAGGATAAATGATCTCCTGCGAGATAGAGAGTCATTCCAACAACTATAATTATTTGCAACAATTAATTACATCGTGTTATTAAGAAATTCTTAAATTTTATAAATGTACACAACTCACCATAGTTGATTGTATCATCTCTCTTGTACATTCTTTGAAAAATTATATAACGCGATATTCATATTTGACTGGTTATTGACTGCTTTCTAATTTATTTTTGACATACAAGTTATTTGAGAAAAAAAATTAAATGTATGTCTTTATTTAACTGTTCTTATTGACGCTCAATATAAATTTGTTCACGGAGCCATGTCTTTCACTCAGAACAGTGTAATCGCTAACAAACACTTTAAGCCAACAATTTTATCCCACAATTAGATCACTTCTCTTCATTGGCTGTACGCATACCCGGAAGACTTAAAATTTTTACATTTTTTTTTACTAAGCATTAATCTCCTTTTCAACCATTTAGGGGGTCACTACAGGTTGCCACCCCAGTCTAAACATCCATGGCTCAGGACATGCTTTTGTCAATAAAAATCCCAGGGCAGGATTTGAACCCGCAGAGCTAGTATTGCCAGAACCGAACGGATCCTCTGAGCTACCCCGGCGCCCCTTCTACATATTTACTTCCGATTCTTGCTGCTCAATAATAAGCTACTATGCACACATAAAGTCAAACCATAAGCTGTCAGGAACTTGGGCATAAGATCGGAGAGAAGTCTCAAGCAAAGGAATTGTACTTCTTTGAAAAATTCCAGTGGCAATTTATATAAGCAAAGACAGGAGCACTAGAGTGGCTCATGGGATCCTGCAGATTGAAATTCCACCCTGGACAAGCTTTTATCGACCACTGAAAGCTTTATTCCGAGCCATGGATCTTAGAATGGGACTAACACTTTAAAAAAAAAAAAGTAAAGATATTATTGATAGATTTTTCACACTGCGATTTCGACAGATATTTTTAAACTTAGCATAATATACGAGATTTGAAAAAGAACGATTATAGGTATTTCGCTAGCGCTAGCAGACTATCGATTGTGTTATCAGGCTATTACAGACTGTATTAGGCTACAGAGATAGACGTGCTGCGTGTCGAGTACAGCTGACTGCTTCAGAAAACGGTCCGCTCAAGAATACAATGGTACCATTTCATAGCCAACAGAGCGCGCTGAGGAGAACTAGGGCAAGGACAAGGACTCGCCTTCTCTTTGGAGCGTCTCAGTCGTCTTCACGATCCCACCGAATTTCATACAAATACGTAGATAAATACAAATTCTTCCCAGTGTATTTGGGGAAAATACTGGAAGCCTATTGGTTGCTTAAGAATGAGATATTGCTAAATATAATCTTTTAACAGCCGGTTTTAAGAACAAAGTGTCATCTCCAAGCCTGATAATTGAAAAAAAAAATTGCACAATATATATTTCCAGAACCCAAGTAGTGATAGCTAGGAAAACTTTTAAGAAAAGAAAATTTCGCTTAAGTAGCTTGGGCATTTATCAGCGACCAGTTTCAAGACTGAGTAACTTTCAGGCCGGAAAAACCAACAGAGTCACTTCCCCTCAGTAGTCCAGATGAGAGACAGAGAAGAGATTGTAGGAGCAAGAAATAGAGGTGACTTTGTGTGTCAAAATATAGTTTAGTTACCATTAAGTTTATTAGTGTGTTACCATTAATGTGTTTATTACGTTTATTAATAAGATTATTTATTGTTATTGTTTATAACATAATATGTTAACAAAATGTTATAGCAGATTGCTGGGAGTTATTTGGTAAATTATTACTAGCTATTATTTAATGGATTGTTGTAGAAAAATATATATAATAATATTTAAAGAAAAAAAATGCTGACGTTATCAATTAATCCATTAATTTAGGTTATTTTNAATAGATTTTTCCATTAATTTAGGTTGTTATAGTGGTCAAAATAATCCTGATTCCTGTATTTTATTAACTAATTTATAGTAAATATATTAAAGGATATTTATAGGGCGTAATAACCTAGAAGTTGATTGCCCTTCAGTGATCTACTACTACTACTACTAGAGGTGACTTTGTCGACTATTTCGGCCTTAAGGACACTTATTGTGCCGAAACAGGTCGCAAATAAAGACCTATCTAAACCATGATGATAATTGTGGTCAAGTAATCCCACATTTAATTATATATTTGAATCGTACTGAGAGCTAGAAAAAATCTCACTACCTCAGTCGGGAATCGAGCCACCAGTTCATAACAGTCTTTTATAAAAATATTTCCACTGACTTTGTTACTCAGTGAATAATTTATTCTTTGCTGTAAGTATTGTTGGTGCTATTACCATTTAGTATGTGGGTTTAAATAAACTGTTCGCCTCCACAGTGACTTTATATTTTGACATGCTGATAAGTACTACCATTAGCTTGGGTGATAGCTTAGCTATCATCTTCAGAGATCAAAGCCTGAAGGGGTAACAGTCACGTACTTTTACACCCGAGAGGACATCTTGTAATCAGATATAAACGTTCTGTGAAGACATTGTATACGAGTATACGTAATAAATCCAAACATATTATTTGTGGCTTTTGAAATTTTTTTACTGTATTTTAAATTTTTAACTCTCCGGAAAAGTGTTTTACTTTATGCAGTAATTAGTTGGGGATCTATATTAAATATAAATATTTAGATAATAAATACTTAGTTAATTCAATAAAATGAGATAATAAAACTCATTCACACTGAAGTCGGCAAATGTACAGGCAGAAATTAGGTTTCCATGATTTCATGCAAGTAAATCAGAGCTGTTCATGTTGTTACCATGAGGCGACTTTTAGAACATTTCAAAAGATCTTCACCGATCCTACATTTTAAAAAATCCCTCTAGCGCAACTTCAAAAATTAAAAATCCTTATTCGATAATTAAGTTTTATTTTTCTAACTGTTGGATATAATAGTTAATGATCAAAGCGAATGAGGGAGAGGAGAAATTTAATAATAGAACCAAATTGTCAATTTATCCATTCCTGTAAGAAGTACTTTTATAAAATCCTCTAAAATCATGTCATGATTTAGTTACAGTAGGAGAAGAGTATTTCTTTCCCCATCATCTCATTTGCTCTGATGAAGGCCTAAAATTTAGGACAAAACGTAAGCAAAAAAAAAACCAAAAAAAAAAACCTTTTTTTTTATTTACAAATCAGTTTTTAATCATCATCTCCCAAAAACGAATCAAGTACATTTTTTTTTCTCGCAGTTTCATGACCAAAACGTTAAATTCTAGATCTATTCCTCTCAATAAATACAAAGCAATAGACATGGATCATTTCATCATAAATGCATATGATCTGTATGAAATGGGGGCTTGAGTTTATCCAGCACCGAAAGTAAAAGCTCAGATGTGGCAAGGCGTGTTAGAGTTCGCGGAGAGATCTCTTTCTCAACAGAAACAGATCTCACTGGGTACGTACAACTTTCAGTAAGGCCTCGAGTTTTCTTCCTAGTGGAACATCGCTAGCTAGCCTCCCATATCACACTAACGGTAAATAAGTAATGTATTCAACAATGTCAACAGGCAGGAGCTGTGTAAACTAAGCTAATAACCCAATTTTCAATAAAGATGGGCAATGATGTGGCAGAATGAAATGATCTTGATACCAAAAACTGACATGAGCAATGAAGGGATATGTAGAAGCCGTTAAAGAAGTAAATACCGACAGGGGGAAGACATCCCGATAACATTTTCATGATGCGCTTTCTGAAGAAAATATTTTAGAATATATCATTTAAAAATATGTTATAAATGCTAAAAATTATATATGCTATTAAACCCAATAAACTATTATATAGCATTAATGATAATAAAAAAATATGATTACTTAAGATTCAGTACTTTATATATAAAAGTTCTAAAAGTGCATTCTACAGCTATTTTATAGTTTTTTTTTCCTATTTCTACTTACTAGTACTTACTATTATACTTGCGGGTTTTCAATTTTAACACTACATAATTTTTTTTTAATTTACGAGTTCCATCCATTAACAAAGAACAAAATCTTAAAGTGGTGTTAAAATATAATTAAAAAAACTATATAGCGAACATGGTTTTCTTATTTGAAAAATTTGGGAAACCATATTGAGGTTCTACATATACAGCCATTCATACTCAACTACTCATTCCCTCACATTCATCTACAAACCTGTAATCTATGTCTGTACACACAAAATCACACAGATATATATATAGAACCTGTCCCGTAGCAGGCCATATAGGGCCAGGAGGAAATGGGTGAAGGATGTATTATTTCACTACCCACACACTAGAGAAGGCTTGTGGTCAGCTGTTTTTGTTCTGTCCGCCTGATGTTTTCCCACTCATAGAAGAATGGTTCCCTTAGGAGGAACTATTAGGGCTGGGTGGGACCTACGAGCAGAAACTCCTACCAAGAATCCCTTGGGTCATTACAAACAGAAGCACAGAAAGGAAAAAAAACAACTGTCTACAGAGAGCATTGAACCTGGGACCTTTGGCTCAAGAGTCCAGCACTTAAACCTACAGACAACCGTGCCATTCTCTCTCTTTCATTCTCTCTCTCTCTCTCTCTCTCTCTCTCTCTCTCTCTCTCTCTATATATATGATTACAGTTATTTTAATGTCAGTCACAGTGTATATCGAATTTTCCATCAGTATTTTTATTTTTAATTCATATAATTATTATCACGGATCNTATATATATAATTTAATACAACTTTTTCTAACCTCGATATGCATGTTGATATAAGGTTATATATACTTAAATAATTATAACGATTCATTGCATTTTGAAGAAGGATATGGTTTAGAGATTTCAGTTGAATAGGGTAATTAAATTTCTACGAAAATAAAAGCTAAAAGATATATACGATAATAAAAATTACCGTTCAAATACAAACAGAATATAGAAAACTGAATTGAATTAATAAATCCCAAAATGTTTTAAAATTGCTTAACTTTCGGAGCCAACAGCTCGTCATCCTTTTGCCTGAAGTGGGTTAGACATGTCTGATTATGTATCACGAAGAGCTGATTTCTTCTTCTCAGCCTTGACATTCCGTCTCTAGAAACCCCTACGAGCGCTCTCGCTCGTTTTCGCACCCACTTAGGTATCTCTTCCGTGGAACACGGACAGAACGGCTCTCCAAGGCATGCGTGGACAGTGACGCGGACCCGAGAAGGCGCGCGTGTCCGACATGGACCCCTCGTCTCGGGGGTGGCAGCACGAGCAGCACCCAGCGAATGTCAAAGTCAGCTGTTGAGCTGTCAAGGAGGACGAGAGGGGAAGACGTGTCCCGGCTCAGACTTATCTAACGCAACACGGGGGCCTTTATCAATGGAAGATTAACTCCTGCCGTTCATTATAGCGCCCCTTTTGCCATGCTAATCCCCCATTGACAGGACCCCAGGCACGAGCCCCCGTACTACAAAAACACCCCATCACACGCTGAACAACACAAGGTGCCGCGCTACTTATGAAATATAAGGCGAGAAAGTGGGAGCCTTACTCCCATCATTATCCCCCCTAAGATAATCCAGATGCAAACGACGAAAAAATCCTACAACCTTTCAAGAACGCATACCTGTGTTGCGGGTCACTGCTTTCTGCATTGCTACCTGTCACGCTTAACAGGCAAAAAAAAACATGTTTTTCTCGTAATTTTACCTTTTAACGTCTAGAGCGGTAAATCGTCTGTAATTTAGAATGTGTTAGGAAAACAATATGTAACACATACGTTCACAAAATTAATTCATGTTATTAAGCTTTTGATGAAAGAAAATTACTTTTGTAAAAGAAGGATCGTTTAGGTTTTCAATATAAATTATACCTTCTAATTGGCTATTTTAGTTTAATAATTAATCATTAATTTATCACACCGCAAAGCCTTCCAACATCCAACAAATCCAGTACCTTCAATCCAAAACACTCCGATTAATCGCAAATGCTCCCCATTACGTGTCCAATTCCTCCCTTCACCACGATTTTAATATCCCTTTTGTTCAAGACTTTATTTCTTCCCGCTGTACTCTTTTTCACAGTAAACTGTCATACCATCCTAATCCACTAGCACAGACCTTGTCTTCCAACTCCATCCCCTATAACACTCCTCGTCGACTCAAACACGAAGATGGCCCCGCGACTTTCTGGGGACATAGTCTGTAAATAATTTGAGAGTGGTGTCATTGGTCACCTTCTCTCCTCATGTGATTGTCATTGAATGCCATATTTACTGTTAACGGTAATCAAAATACAAAAAAAAATTTTTTATAGAATGTAATATGTAAATAAAGGTTTCGATTTGCTAAACAGCATAATAGAAAAACTGATATTTGGAGATAATATTAAAAAAGTATTGAAATTATTTTACTGAATTATTGAAATACATGGCAACTACACACAGTGACTCAGGCAGAAAAGATTATTATGTATTTGTTCTCTCTCCCCTCTCTCCTTCTCCCCCCCTCCTCCGCTCTCTCTCTCTCTCTCTCTCTCTCTCTCTCTCTCTCTCTCTCTCTCTCTCTCTCTCTCTCTCTCTCTCTCTGTATGTGTGTGTAAATATAGTGGAGCCACAATTCTGGGTGGGTAACTGTTCATATAATAGTTCCTATCTAATATTTGTTCAGGAGTTACTCAATTGCCATGTGAAGTTCTCAGCAGAAAGTGTGAAGTGTGCTCTGGCTGCAAGTAACGCAGCTGTACGGTAGCAGGACAGATGTGGCCTTACATAAATGAACTCTGTTGAGAATTAGTGAACGGGATTAGCCACTCCCACGGCCGAACGTGCGAACTCTTGCAACAACATAGGGGGGGGGGGAGAGTCCGCCTTTGATGACCCCCCTTATTATAACTCGGATGCCAAGGGGGTAGATCACTTCACTTGGATAAATTTAGTAACATGAGAGGTATGGCAGGCTGATTTATGACTAGGTCATCTTTCTACGCTTTTTGAAAATGAAAAAATACATATGTATGAATCAACATTCCATGTTGCATTTCCAGAACTCAATTTCTGTAGGTCATTCATTAACGCTTCAGGATGATACAAAACTACAGCACACCTCAGTCAAAATCCTGGGTGATTAGGAGAATGTTGGTGACAAAACTCTTTTCAATTCGCGGTGTCAGCTTGACGCATCTCGACCTTTTGTTTTCTATGTAAATCGAACAAAATTTAAACAGTACAAAAAACTATTATTTTAAATAAAACTTATTGCCTTCTGGCAGTTTCGAGCTTTTCGCAAATGGAGTGAAAGCCTATCAATTCAGAAATATTATCATAAGTATTTACCAAATCACTAAGTGAATTATAAGAATATCATTCATAGCTGTAAAGGAACAAAGCACAATAAAATACAATAATAATTATTAAATAACTAACATTAAATCTCTGAAGAAATAATTTCATTGGTTAAAAAATTAAAACTTTTTTATAATAAAACAAATTTAATAAACAGGTAAAAAAATATTTAAGAAATATCATTCATTAATAATGAAATAATTGAGTATACAATGATATTCAATACGACTCTATTATTATTACTGCTTTAACTTTAGGGCATATGCAGTATAATAATAAATACGCTTTATGTCTGCGTCCTGGATATTTTTAATAATGACACTTAAATCGGGACGAATGAAATTAGCTATGGAAGGTATATCAACACTTCGCCCTGATGGACGTGTGACATACAAGTGCCATGTGTGGGTAATATTTCTGTATGTATTCGCTGACATTTCTTGTTGGCGGTCATTATTAATTGCCTGTAGCCAAAGGGAAGAGAGATGTCGGTAAGAGATAGGTGGCCCGTGAAGAGCCACCCAGGACACCCAGATGATCCAGATCCTCGGACAGACAGAGAGCATGGGTTGGTGCAAGTCACGCAGGGGGGAGTGTGGGCAGGGCACACACATTGCGGGGTGGATTGCGTGCTTCTAATGGGGTATGTGGGAGTCCCGCATTTCTCGGCGCTAATACTTTTCGTTCCGTGTAACTCCAGAAGATTCGCCGACGTAAAGGCATAGGATTCCGAGAGAGGTGCCGACTCACCCCCGCGACACGGGCAATATGTCATCTCGCGTCCGACATAACAGCTGTCTCTTAGAGAAATCATCCTATGTCAGAGACTGGGGAAATATATAAGTGCAATTCTGCCCAACATTTGATGGCACCCGCTATCAAACAGGATTACCTACACCTTAATGTCTCACCTGTTCCTTTTCTTTTTACGTAACATCTATTCAAGCTCTCAATCTGTAATTCTCCTTCGTCAATATATTGCATTTAGACAAATTCATATAATATAAAGAGATTTTTATTGTTTCATTAAAGATGGATATATAAAACAGTAGATGAAAAAATATAAACCACAAGCCGGAGAACACAATCTGCGTAAAATTTATGACCGCTGAAATCTGATATGACTCGCTGGAGATACGCTCACCCACCGTAGCTACATTCGTAAATTACTTCCTTGACATGTGTTTATACAAAAATATAATAAATAATATAAAAAGTTTTTTGAAACTTGTATGTAAAAAAATATATTACAACCTTAAATTTGGCCTCACTATAAACCCCCCTCTTTCTCATCTGATTACAATCGAAAATGAATAATTTTAAAAACTTAAAATAAAAAGCCTTAACATGGAATTCGGTTTTAATATTTAAAAAATTAGATCCCCCCCCCCCCAACAATCGAAGTCACATTGTTTGTTAATATGCGTTATTCTGAACTTTTTTTTCGATTTTAAATTTAGGAGCCTCCCCTTGTTTATGTTACAGACAATTAAGAATTATGATTTATATTTCGGAGAAGCTAGATAATTCAAAAGAATAAGTACGTGATACTAAATTTTAAACAATTAATGCGAGGGAATAAAATAAAAAATCTATCTGTCCCATCCAGGACTTGAACATGGATCTCCTGTATGCTAACCATTGCACTACCGGGAGAACTAGACAACTTATTTCGAATTTATTAAGTTATCTAGCTCGTCCTGGTGGTGTAATGGTTCGCATTCGTGCCTGGAAAGCAGGAGATCCAGGTTCGAGTCCTGGATGGGACAGATAGCTTTTTTATTCTATTCTATTGTTTAATATATATACTTTTTTGTTAAAATGTATAGAAAATAAATGTTATAATATTATATTTCACTATGTTCTCGAAATGTGTTTTGCAACTCTCACAATTAGGGCTTTAAGGATTCTTCAGTATTTTCTTTAAACATATTCTCTTCCATTAGAAATTGTGCTTAATCAGTTCTTATAGTATCCCAGAGTAGGAATTTACTCTGAATCACTAAGAAAACGATAAAATTCCTACAGTACTAAAAACAGATTAATTATAGTGATTTGCTACGTCACCCACCCAGTTTATTTGTATGAATCAGAAGTATACCTATTCTAAAGAATATTTCATTATACTTGAAATAGGAGTTGGTTGATGTAAATTCGGATATCTATCAATGAGTACACTAAAACTCTTCCGATGATGATACTATTTGTATTTCTATTTCGAAAATATAATTGTTGTTTTTAACTGTGAAGCTCATAATTTTGCACCAGTATGCTTTGAAAATTCATTATTAAATACATAGAAATTTCACAAAAAACTGTATGGAAAGAAAGAATTCTTCTTGTTGGATGACAAAGGATCCTTATGTAAATACATGTACTCAAGACAATAAACTCTGTTAGGTTTCAAATTTCCTTACAAAATCTATTCATATGCGTAAAAACTTAGGGTATAGAAGCTGAAGAATTGGCAGAGCGAATGTGTTCAAGTGGGAATCCTCCTTGTGGATGCATGTTGGACATGATTTAGATAAGATTAAAGCCTCAAGCAGGAGCCATCAGCGGGCACTACTTACACGGAAGCTGTCCTGGAACACGAAATCAGACCGGTCCCCGCTGGAGTCGCGACCTTTGCACCCGCGGGGGGCGCACTCTCTCTTCACCCCAAGGTCGTCGGCGCCAAGACTCTTCCTCGGCACCCTTTCCGAGCGTATGCACACAGCCATTCATATCCATCTTACATCGATTACGTGGTCGTCCCGGGGTCAACTCCCGCTCTCAGGCCGTATCTGGCGGGGGGATCACGGGAAGATGTAATGAACTTCGAACTCTTCTCCGCCTCAGAGAAAGTCCCTTTGTGACGAGTCCTGATTGTGTAACCTTCCTCTGATGAATCATTACCGAACACTTACTGCCTATTTCGTGCTAGGTGTATTTCTTTTTAAGGAATTAATAGTTTCAAATATTTCATTTTTTCAATTCATTTCTTCCTTTCTGAATCTCAGTAGTCGACATTTTTTTTATTAATTAGTGAAATATTTTACAATAAAAATTATAGTTAAAAGTTTATATGAGATTTAAGGTCAATTGACGATATATCGTACGCAATTAGTACTTTTTTTTAACTTAATGTAATTTGGCATGTCGCTTTCAAATGGAATCAAGAATTGAGTTCTTTATCAAGCGGAATTTGACAAATATGTGTGTTACTTGATTTGAAAAGTTCTCATACATATAAAAAATTATTCTAAGATGTAGAGGGATTCGTCTAGTTTATGTAGCGCCTGCGTTATGGACTTTTTCGAAACATTTAGTTTAATTGTAGTAAAATTGATAATACATAAACTTCATCAAAAGATCCTTTTCATACGAGCTTGGTGTTTGTCCCACGTTAATGACCGGCGAACATAGTCCTTCTCTGTATATGTGTATAGGGATTAGTAAAATGTCGTTTAGGGGCGGTGTAGCACATGGAATCCGTTTGGGTGTCTCCTACTAGGGAAACTGTATCCTTCATCCCTTGGGATGTGTAGTAAGTCCAAGCTAATATCCCAAGGTATGAAAAACTGTAGTGGGGACGAGGAACCCACGGGCCATTCCTGGTTTTAGGCTGGGAAATCAGTCAAAAATGGTAAAAAAAGGGTCATCACTTCCATCATGATGGTGGTGGCCAGATCTTTGCAGATGCCTGTCGCAGACGTAGTGGAAGTTGATAACAGGATCAAAGAGCTCAACCTGAAACAGGTGGAGGCCAGATGGGACTGAACGTTAGTAGTAGGTAGTCTGTTCTCCCGAGAAGCGAGGTGTGGTAAAACCTTCGGTTCTCCCACCAAATTTCGCTATTTCGCTGTCTCCTAGTATGAGATACATTAAAGCTCGCCGAGAAATAAAATAAACAACTAAAAAATAAGTCAACCCAATATGATGGATCAAAATAGGGTGCCTAACTGCAGAAAGTACCTCTCTCTATGACCAATTATGTAATTGAGAAAACTTTGCCCACTATCGGATCTGGCAAGACCACACCCTCATGCACACTTGTAAGTAATTAATTTAAATGTTAGTAACTCGAATTTTCGGAGGGTAGAATGTAGGATTGGAGAAAATATAGAAAACAACAACAACAACAAAAAAAAAGAAATACCCTATCTTGAAAACTGAATAAGACACTAATTTCAGCAGAATTCGCGAAAAACCCCTAAAAATCAGAAATGAAAAACTAAAAAATATTAGAAGTTTGGAATGAAGTTACATCCATTAGTCTGACAACATGGAGGAATGAACATTAAGCCACTAATCCTAATCCAATCCTTACACTCTGGGACAAGTAATAACTCAGAACAAGTATACGTATACAGCAAGAGATCTGCAGGTGGAAGGTTAAAGACTAAGTAATTCGGGTCAGGTTACCCCACACCACTCTTCTTTCCGTCCTCTCTCATTCTGAAGATGTCCATCTTTCTTAACTACAGACGAGCTACTGAGTCCTTCAACAGCCTAATACTAAATAATGCCTTAAATTAGGCATTAGGCTTTTAACAAATCTCAAAGGATTGAGGCTACTAACATTTTCTCCCAGAAGCATTGTTTCATGGTTTCTCTAATTTTTCACCAACTATTCTCCTATATCTAATGAGGATTGTTTATAATATATGTTATACATAATTCATATAGCTTAAATTTTTCTAGGCGTACATTTTCCTCATCTTGTCTGCTTGGGCTTTTATTGATCCCTTGAATTACAGAACTATTTGTATAATTATTTAGAGGGTATTTTAGGCCTAATATGTCTCCACGTTGATTAAGAGCTGAATGAGCAGTTGACACCCGGCTTTGGAAGTCCAATACCAAACCGTCTTGAGCCACTACGGGGAGAGTCCCTCGTAAAAGATTCCAAACCTAACAAATTTAGGGCTCCTGCAGTGGAATGGGGTTGTTTTTAATGTTTGGCACACTGGAATGTTTGCGTATTTATCCATATACAATCTCATTGCATCAAGTCCCCCAAGGGCTAATGGTAAAATGTTCTCATTTGTATAGAGGAATTTCATTGGAAGTTACAGTGTCAAAATAAATAAAATGTTTTTATTAATTAGCAAACTTACGTATTTCTACTTACATTTATAAAACAATTAAACAAACAATAAAATAATTCCAATATCCACGTCTGTCATTATTATCGTAAATATCCAATCCCGATTCACCATCTACCATTACCGACTCGGCGATTGTCCAAATACTTTATCCCTATACGTCTCCGCCCCGCCTATTCCTACCCTGCAAATTCCCACCGCCGCCTTAATATGAGATGGCCTGAGGATCTATTTGAAACAATTCAATAGCCAGCCGTCCAATTCATGCCATGTCCTCTCCCATGTCTAGTGTCATGAAAACTTCCTCGTATCATTTTATATAGTGTGTGCAAGTTGTACAGGATATAAATAATTTAAAAAAGAAGCCAAATCTGATTCAAATATTCACATAGAAACCATCTTAAGTACGTATTATATTATATACTGATTTATTGCGAGAATTGTTGTTAGTAGAGACTAACCTATGAACCACCTTTTGATTTACCATATGTACTTTTCAATATTCGAAAACAGTAAAGTTAAATTTGTTTATACATACTGAGGAACATGGGGCTCGTATTAACTCAATAATCGTTATATTAAGTACATTTAAATACAATACGTAGCTACAATATTGAACAATAAAAATAATTAATATTAATTATTTATNACAACATAGAGGTCCCTAATCATGGGAAGTACATTATTCCACGCATGTTTTTATTTCATTACTACCTTTGTCCACTCTTTAAATCACAGCCAGTGCCTCCCTAGTTAGCATAATCCTATCCCTTAAAAACTAACTAGATGAAAGTATAATTTTTAGTATCTTCGTTTTACTCTTCGCTTAAGAACTAGGTCTAGGTATATTTTCAGGCTGGCTATTTGTTCAGCATTACATTTATGAGTTCAGATCATTGACCACTGTTTACTGGCACCCAGACTTTACTCAATTTGTAAATAAATCCACCTGTCCCTTGGTGAAGAGAGTATTTTTTCTTGATAAATAATTAATATTAATTATTTATTAAAAAACTTCATGGGAATATTCATATTCCAATAAAAACACGGACGCACAGAGAGGTCAGCTCCAGCAGAACACTTCGCCAACACCTGCCACCACATCAAATTCGAAGACGCTTCAATACTGGCCCGGGAAAGCAACTATTATCGGCGAACCATCAGAGAAGCCATCGAAATAACCAATAATCCGAAAAATATCAACAGAGAAGACGGATACAGACTGAGCAAAAACTGGAAACCAGCACTAATTGACATGAGGATCCAACCAATCAGTGACCAGCCACCTGACTACTCCAGAGACCAGCCGCCAGAACACAGTATCAACCAATGGGATAGCAGGCTTCGCCCAAGGACCGGACTGCGCCGGGATTATACACCACCTGGTGTATAAAACATGGTATTTATATACCACCTGGATTTTAAATATCTCTCTTACAACTCTCATTCTCTTTTCAGCCCTGAAGAAGCCATCACATGATGTGCGAAAGCTCGGCAAATAACACCAATTTGACACGGTCCAACCTGGAAGAAGAAACGGTAAATACTTCTGACGACCGTCGAATCCTACGTGAACAACAACAATATTCATTATTTATTATTATAGAAAGAGTGAATTTTTTTAAATATATCGTAAATAACAAGAGTTATCTTAAAATTTAAATTTTTCATGTACATGTATTAACGGTATAATAATCTCAAAATAATAAAAATAAGGCATAACTCGGTTTTTGAAATGAATTTTGTATTAGTTTAAAACTAACATTCTATTAAATTATACTAATAAACCAAATATTATTGTCTTATAAGACAAATTCTTTCTAGGGTGCTTTCGTTATTTGATACGACACCTTGATTGATCGACTTGGCAGGAATTTCATTCCACACGATTTATTGCAATGCTTGTCTGGAGATAGGTCTGGAATGACTGGAGCGACCTCCCGTGACTATCGCCTCTCCTGAAGAACTCTTTCGAAAGAAACTTAAATGGAGGGAAGAAACTAAGAAGAAGGGTGGTTTATTAGCAGAAGGGATGAGTGTAGTTCGTTAGCGGCGGTTCACCGCTATCTCCCGTATCCCACCCCCCAGCCCTAAATTACGTGCTGTGGTCTGCCGTTACGTGAGGAGTGATGACATTTGCACTGTTAACGAGATGCGCTCAGTCATTGTCTCCCTTTCTGTCTAAAGGATTCACTACATATACCTCTCTCTCTCTTCGGGCCCTTTTGTCGTGGAAGTCGCGACCTTTACGTCGAGTCGTCTTGAGCCGCTTCCCGCCCCCTTGCGAAATGTCTCTGCGGCTTTGCTCACGAGGGCTTTTCTCGGACCCATGAAAGCCCTTTGTACGGGAAAAGTCTTCCGTGCCGGATGGATACCACTGACATTCAGACTTGTCGCGTTCCAGTCGTTCTCTCTCCTTCCTATCCATTAGGACTCTTTAAGTGTCGCCAATGTGACAACAGCTATACTGTGCTCCAAAAAACTATAGCTAGATGTCAAAACAGTTTTATAAATATATACATATGGATAGGTATTAAATATTTTGCTTCATATTACATAAGCCTTGAAAACGGTTAATAAATAAGAACTACTTATGGACTCCACATTCATGCAGCTATGGATAAACAAATAATTTGAAGATTATAGACTATTAAAATAAAAATAATATGTCAAAATTTCATAAAATAACAAGAACATGAGATTATGTCGTATTGTTACCTACATTAACAATACACTCATTAGCTGCATAAAATAAGCATATTTTACACATTGCATTATAATTGGACATAAATGAAATTTTATTGTGCGAACCGGAGAAGGAAATGGTAGTAAAAAAAAAGGCTACTAATCCCAGCTCCAGGCTGGACGAAAATAAATAGTGGGGAAGCATATATACATCGTATATATATTCGTAAATATCCGCCTTGATAAAATTTTTCGTAAAAATGTTATAAAACATTAAGTCAGAAAATGAAATATTAAGCCTGTTATGATCTTTAAAATTTTTCGCAACTCAAAACTTATATCAACAAAGATATATCGATTATAAATATTGGCTTTCTTCTAATCCCTCTCCCCTTCCTTATCTCTGATTTGAACAAGAAATTAATTAATATTAATATGTAATGTAACATATTTTAAATTAGTGCTTTTTGGATCTACCTTGACCGAACCCCAACTAAAATCATCTAAAAATAATATCTACGATCAAAAAAACTCTCCTTTAGAAATTAATTAAGTATTGAGTTTGTAAACGAAAGCTTAAATAACGAATTTGGATTCTTTACTTTAAAATAGAGGGCCTTAGCTGGGCTTTCTTAGAGAAGCTTATAAACCAAATCCGTTTTCCGTTTTTGTTGGAAATTTATTGGAAAACAGAAAGAAAGAGAGAGAGTGAGAGAGAGTGAGAGAGAGAGAGAGAGAGAGAGAGAGTGAGAGAGAGAGAGAGAGAGAGTATCTCCATAGCAAGATCAAAAAGAGTCGAAGAAATTTTTCAAAAGGGGCGTCATCACCAACGTGGATAGCTTAAATTCTTTCAGGGAAATGTGCAAAAAAAGAAATACGAGAAAAAACTGCCAAAAAAAACCTAACTGGTCCACTCCTTTTTCAGGTCAGTCCAGGGGGTCGATAACGATCCATACACTGGCGAATTTCGGTTTCGCCCTCCTGACCCATCATCTGGACCATTGTCTTCGGATTAGTTACAGCACGGAGCCCTGTAAAAACATTACATCAGCCGGCATTGTGCGGGATGGATTAAATAAAATGTTTTTATTAATTAGCAAACTTACGTATTTCTACTTACATTTATAAAACAATTAAACAAACAATAAAATAATTCCAATATCCACGTCNCCTTTTTCAGGTCAGTCCAGGGGGTCGATAACGATCCATACACTGGCGAATTTCGGTTTCGCCCTCCTGACCCATCATCTGGACCATTGTCTTCGGATTAGTTACAGCACGGAGCCCTGTAAAAACATTACATCAGCCGGCATTGTGCGGGATGGATTTGCATACGCGTGGAGTTTACATCCAGAGCGTACTTTTACGTAAGCGTTGGATCCCCCCCCCCCACCCCTTCTTCACTAATAGATCGGATACTGTCTATGCTACGACTTGCAACCCACAAAATTATGTTTACCAATAAGACTAATCTATTTTACCGAGTTTACTTTCCAGTGACTTTAACAAAAATATTAACATAAAGCATTATAAACCATTAGAACAAAATAACAATAACTTTAGATTGAATACAGTTATAAATTTATTTGAAGATAATGTTAGGTTAATTTATTATATTATCACAGTTACAATAATTACACACTATAATTAACATTTATATTCTATAATATCTTTTGAAATAACGCTTATTAAAAAAAAAATTTATGAATGTAAATTTATAAATTGAACTGGCCCTTTTCTTTTTAAATATATAAACTGAATTAGTTAATTTATTAAATTTGGTATATACCAAATTTAGTGTTTAGACTACAAACTCATAAAAGATCTTTTATATATATATTTGATTATGATATCAAATGAGGGAATTGGGGGACTGCTAAAAGAAAAATCACTGATTTTAAATTCACTTACATAGAGCAAATGCCTTACGCTGTGATTATTTTTAGAAGTAAATCCAATAAGAAAATTCTCAAAATTCAAATTTGTACAAAAAGTAGCCCATTCGGATTTCCCAATATTGGCATTGTACCAAGATTAATGTTTTATACGACTCAAGGAATTTCATGCATATTCAGTTTTGCAGAAATTTAAATGAAAATCAGGTATATATTATGTATTTCCATGCTGAAATTTATTCAAAATGTTTATTTTGGTGTATTTTCTTCTAGCCGAGCCTGTCTCATCTATTCTTGTACGTATTCACACTCGCTTTTGAAAGGTATACCAACTTAGCTTAGGATTTTAGTGCAGTCTCGTCATGCCTTTACGTAAATCCATAGCTTATGAGCATATGGAGCCAACATGCACCTGAATATAGGAATATTGATTGCTGAGGAAAAAAAAAAGGAGTGGTACTGTTCCAGAAAATCGGTCTCCCATTCTTCGGGGATCCACTCCTCCTGGGAAGATAGGATTGGGGTTCCCGTGAAAACGGCGCCGAGGAATATTGTCAACGACCCCCTGACAGTTATGAGAGCCGCCTTAAACAAACGTAATACAGCCCCGCAAACTACCGTAGCAAAACATCCCTTCCAGCCGTGTCCCATCTTCATTCCCTCCCTTTATGCAACACAGTTAATTCATGGAGTGCTTCAAGGGAAAATGGTTCTCTTTGTGAGTACGAGAGGATGGATTACGATCGCCTCCCTTGGAAACATGAACAATTGTCATGGGGCAAAAATAATGTATTGTTTCCTTACAATATTAACCATATCTTATGATATCTAGTAGAAACCTTATGAGAATAAATGTAAATAAAATTGAATAAACATTCAATACTATTTGCATTGATAATAATAATATTATTATTAATTTGAATCCTACAGGGAGCTAGAAAAAAAAAAAAAAAAAAAAACTCTCTACCTCAGCCGGGGAGATACATCATCACGATTTGATTAATATTATTATTTTAGCAGTTTGCTTTGAAAAAAAAAATCATAGTATTTTTTTAAAAATATTAGTAACAATAATAATTAATGCAATCTCCTACTAGCGTTTTCCTAAAAACTGTTACCAGAAATAAATTCTTCCAAATTTTTATCATTTAGTCAATTGACCATTAAGTCAATTTAAATTATTTGATCTAATAAAATGACAAAGATAATTACGTTATTAAAAATTTAGATATTTATAATTTTTCTTATAAGGAAATTAGATTGATTCAATTATTTTTCAACTCTGACATGCACTAAGTAAAAACAAATGCAAATTTTTTGGCTCCATGCAATTAAGTTAGCCACTCCCCAATCGGTTTAAATTTATTTCTATAAAGGGGTGAAAATGCAATTTTTCTAAATTATCTGGCAGCATTGTTTTTAAAATATTTGTTCAAACATTAACTACTTTCACTAACGAAATCTAGATAAAGTAGACAAAACATAAAAATTCTAAAATATTCTTGCTTTGTCGAATATGAAAATTCATCAATACGTGACACCAGTAATTTTCTATAGGTCTACCTAGAAAAAATACTTTCGTATTCGTTTCAGCATAGATTGTATCGTTTCTAAATTGTTTTCAGTTAAGATTCAAAAACACGTAGGTCATTCAGGTAAATATTTATTGATAAATAAAAATTTAAAAAAATGCATTTAGAGACATAGAATTCTCAATATAAAGTAAATAAAAATAATAAACCAACGTGTAAGATTTTGCAGATATGAGATATTTCATCAATAATTAAAAGCAAGTATTAATTTTTTATTTGTACGTTTCATAGGAATTTTTTTTATTTGTTAGATTTATATATATATAAGTGTCGCCAATGTGACAACAGCTATACTGTGCTCCAAAAAACTATAGCTAGATGTCAAAACAGTTTTATAAATATATACATATGGATAGGTATTAAATATTTTGCTTCATATTACATAAGCCTTGAAAACGGTTAATAAATAAGAACTACTTATGGACTCCACATTCATGCAGCTATGGATAAACAAATAATTTGAAGATTATAGACTATTAAAATAAAAATAATATGTCAAAATTTCATAAAATAACAAGAACATGAGATTATGTCGTATTGTTACCTACATTAACAATACACTCATNTATATATATGTCATAATAATTAGTTTTAAACGAAATTTTTTTTTTCCAGGACACAAGTAGAAAAAATGCCGCCTAGACTCCCATTCATCATAGGTAAGTTTCATCATCTTTTTTAAATATTCATTTCATAGCTATAGGGAGGTAAAATTTCTTAAAAATAAAAAAATAAGTATTGATATGAAATTATTTTATTTTTAAATTTAAATTGTTCATCTACAGGACTTCACTGTAGAGAAAAGGTGACTATTATTTTTTTAAATATATGAAAATCCGGTATTTTAGAGCCTCCTCGGTCCACATGAAAGTGAGAAGCATTAATTCAGAAAATACTGATGGATAATAATTGTTACATAAATAAAACTAATATTATAATTCCTCATTTTCATTAACTTTGGACTGCAAAATAAATAATAATCACTGTTAAAACATTGTTGAATGTTAAGAACATCTTAAACGATTTTTCATTTTTATTATTATTTTATTTTAACTACAGTTTAGTCAACTTTGATTCTATACAATTAGGTAGGGTCTTAAGAGATATTTTCTCATATATACATTTACATATATCTTTAACATTTTTGTTACAAAACTAGCAATTAATAATCACTAGTGGCTCTGTCAACGTAAAGGCTACCGTATTTCAAAAATTTGATTTTCTGTAGAAAAAAAAAGAAAAAAAAAGGAGAAATTAAATAGTTGTTAGATCTGATTTATACATTGGTGGACTAATTATTAAATAAACTGTAGCACATTGGGAAACCTAAAAATTAAACATGAATCAAACGAAAAATATTTATTATAACTTTTTACAAATAATTTAATTTTAGTAAATTTATTTTTTATAGTACTAAATATTTTTATTTGTTTTTTAATACAACACCTTTAGGTGCTAGGAGCTACGAGCAGAGTGGCGATATTGTCTCTTTTTTATGCAAAAAAAATATATTTCGGGGAAGACAAAAGAAGTAGTATAGCTTGAATATGGGTATCCTCGCATCTACATCTTATAATATGTTAATCTCTTCTCTCCAAAATTTAACTTTTGCCCAATTGAAGTAGGCACATCATTTTTTTAGAGAAAGTAAATCTTCTTACTCTAAGATGATTTTAGTTGGGGTTCGGTCAAGGTAGATCCAAAAAACACAAATTAAAAAAAAATGTATTTTTTTTTTTTTTTTTTTAAAGAGATAAGATTAGGTGCCCCCCTTGGAAAGGACGACGGAAACAGACTTATTGTCGTTCAGTCCTCTCTTGGAGCCAGCCTTGCTAGTCCAGGAGATCCGGTGAACAACTCCAGGCATGACTCTCCTCTGGGATCCCTAAATGGCGGGGTTTGACGAGCTCCTACAAAAAAAAAAAGTATCTAATAGCGTTTAGTCAACGGACAGCCGTTTAATGTCAATCCCTAGACGTCTTCCCCCGGGACAGGAACTTCCGCTTCACTTTCCCACGGGCCGGAGGGCAGTCATCAAAATTTGGTACGCCTCAACAAAGATAGACATTGCTCATTAAATAAACAAATAAAGCTGTAGCTACACATATATAGTTATATTTTATCTATTTCTCTGCGCATGACTTTCCTAAACTAATTTGCATATATTTACCAATTTTCTTAAAGATTAAAATAAAATACAGACACAGTATAAAGGAAAAAATTAGTTTGTTTTTGTACAGCAAGTAACGATACCATCATCATCTGTCATTATTTATTATTCAAGCTAAAGTTATCAAAATAAAATTATTTAGTGAATTTCTAAGGAGCTGCTATAATATTTCCGACATTTCTTCCACATGATCCGGGCCTTGGATATTAATTAAGTTTGTTCCACTGGGCCGTGGATATTAATTTAAAAAAAAAATTTTTAGACCTTGTTCAAGTTCGGCCAAGGGTCAGCAAAGACCCTCTCTCTCTTGTTTGAACTTGTCGACCGGACTCTCTGACCCCTCTCTGCTCCCCGTTATCTGTCTTGCATTATTCACTCCCTTTTTAATTTTAAAACATTCTTTGTCTCCATTATTTTATTTTAGCTTCCGAAAAATAAAATAAAAATATGTCTGAACAGGAAGTTATTGCAAAGTTAAAACTTTTAAATAGTAAACGAGCTGACTTAATCACGAATGTAACGAGGATATATGAAGTAATTAAAGTCCTAAACATTAATGATTTTGCGAAAATTAAGAGTTACGCGACTAGAATTCCTAAGTTTGAGAAAAAATTTGAGGATTTCCAAAATAAAATTCAGGAGTTAAATTTTGTGCTTCCTGAAACAAATAAAATTGACACTAATAAAGCGCAAAGTTCATTTCTAGGTGTAATTGTTTCAATAGAAAGCATCCTCAGAAATTTCGAGGCTGAAAGAGAATCATCCTCTCAATCTACATCTCCAGTTCCAACTCTGCTTCCAGCTCTCATAGGAGACACTCTGCTTCCAGATCTTTCTTATAAATTTCATAGAAAAAAAAAAACCGCTAGACACCAAATATGATATATACGTGTGTGTGTTTGTCAATCTACAGGCCACATTTATTTCATCAATGAAATTTGGCATGATATTTCTAAATCGTGCAAAAAAAAAAAAAAGAAAAATTGTAATAATGGAAGTGAGGGATAGAAAAATATTTCATATAAATGCAATACTAGGACTTATTGTTTTTCTCATTTTAAAGTTACAAATTAGAAATACTACCGAGGATGTGGTCCAGTTCCATGTCAACTGGCCGTAAGAGAGAAGTGGTATTAGCCAGACTAAGAATAGGACACACACGACTTACTCATGGCTATATAATGGCAAAGGATAACCAACCCATCTGTGAGGTCTGTGGACGACTTCTTACTATCAAACATATATTTACAGAGTGCCTGAAATATGAAGAAACAAAGAAAAATATAACTTAAATGGGACTCTAGTCGAAATTCTATTGGATGACGATAAAGTCATCGACTCTGTAATGAACTTTCTGAAAGAGGGCGGGCTATTAAATCTTACCTAGATGCATTTACAGTATGCTTCTTTTCCATTCCCTCTCAATTTTTTCTTTCTTATAAATTTCATAGTTTCCAAGCACAAAGAAATTACTATGTCCATCCACATAATAACTATTCGCACTAACAATTCATTATACCTCTCCATGACCTAATGCGAAGAGATTCTTCTTCTTGAAAATATCTTCCCGCTTCTAAAAATATCTCCCTGGCGTAAATGACCAAAGGTTGACACGCCATAAAAAATAAAAATAAAAAAATAAAAAAATTTAAACATTTGAATTGTTCCAAACAAAGTAATTTAGTTGCATATTATAAATAAATAAGAGTTGCTGGACAATCACAGATGCGCAGGACTACGGGACAATACTCGACTAGGTACATATAAACACTTTTGACAAAATCCGTTTCAGAATCAGAATTGTGAGTCGCCTACTACCAGCCAGGTGACATTCAGGGACGAGGTTCGCTGCCTTATTTCCAGAGAATACCTCTATAGCGCCCATATTCAGACTCCCTCGGACAGAGAGGTAGGCTGTGAAGGCTTGTCAGAGAGAAACCAAAAGAAGTCCTCCAGGAAGAAGCAGTAAAAGCGGCGTGTGCTTGTGGGGACACGTCCACGCACGAGGCGCTCGTCTCGAGAGGCGTCTGTGGGATCTGTCACGCCTGGGCGTCACCCTCAATACCCGCGACATACCTTCTTCCAAATCTTGGAAAGTTACCGGAAATCATTTCTTCTTCTTCTTCTTTTCATTGTATATTTGGAATGTTTTAATTTTTAAAACACATTAAATACATCAAAAGGAGAGTTTGGTAACCGTAGATATTATTCTGAGATGATTTTAGTTGGGGTTCGGTCAAGATAGATCCAAAAAAACACAAATTTAAAAAATGTATTTTTTAATTGAGGATTATCTGCCAACGTTTTTTTTAATAAAGGATCTGCCAATAAACTAATAAAAACTGCCCCCACCAAACATGTTTTTCATGAAGCACACTCATTTGACTTCGATAGCTTAACCATTCTTTCCACTGAACCCTACCAACACAAACGTCTTTTGTCTGAAACCGTTCACATCACTTACAACACTATCCAGTTAACGACAGAACAGACAAAGAACAAATTTCCTCAACTTATTCTAACATTTTTAACATTCTAAAAACCATCAGCCCTCCGTCTCAATAAACCTGTCAAAACATTTTTCTCAGTTCCAAAGTCACTTATTCCCAATAATACCCTCCCCTTTTTTTCCTTTGTCCTTTTTATTGCCCTCTCTTGTAACAGGCCGCTTTCCATTTACACCTTCCGCCTTGTACCTGCTACCCCCACTCCTTTTACTTTTTCGCTCTGTGAAATAGTAAAATTTATATAGTTCAGTCATGGAAATGTGAACTTAGGGACAGGACGTCCTCTCTCATCTTCATGATAGGTAGGTGTGGCAAATTACTGCTTTAATGGTATTTCAAATTTTTTCTAGTCAATAAGTTGTTTGTTTGCATGTTTTTTTCAAATGGGTTCTTTTTCAAATTGTTT
Organism: Oncopeltus fasciatus; assembly: GCA_000696205.2. Lineage (NCBI taxonomy): Eukaryota > Metazoa > Arthropoda > Insecta > Hemiptera > Lygaeidae > Oncopeltus > Oncopeltus fasciatus. The sequence goes on along the minus strand of KZ806908.1, from coordinate 914,991 downwards.
TTCATAAACTTTAAACTGTCTTACATAGCTTTCTACATTCATACTCTTGATATCACATTATATTATAATTCTCTATTATATTAATCTCAATTATTATTGTATTCTCATGACATTGTATTTCTACAGCCCTGAAGATGGCTTACAATGTAAACCGAAACGTTGGCAGATAATCCTTTATTAAAAAATACATTTTTTAAATTTGTGTTTTTTTGGATCTACCTTGACCGAACCCCAACTAAAATCATCTTAGATTAAATACATCATATTATAAAAATAAATAATAATACAAATATAATCTGTTGTGCGTACATACCATATTCAACTACAATTTTCAGTTCATCAAACGTAAAATTAAAATCATAATTTAAATAACAAGCAACATATATTAGAAAGACATAAGTATTTTTAAATAAAGCTCACGACACAATAGTGATAAACTATTTTCCTCACATTCGAGAAATAATTAATCTATCTCCAAAACAGAAATCAATTGATAAAAAGTTAGGAATTAATATTACTTTATATTAAACCTAATTAATTTTAAATACTCAACTAATTACTATTTACAGAACCACTCAAGGATACTGATGAAAAATGATGAAAATTTAATATTTCAAAGAATCGATCACATATGAATTATTAAAGTTGAAATAAACGTTGTCTGGAATAGAGCTATTTTTTAAATTTCAATTATTTTTTTTTTTCAGTTAAATACTAAAAATCATTCTTTGTTTATGGTAGGACTATAAAGGGTTAGAAAAATTTTCGTCTTCCCTGTCCGTAAATTCTGTTTATATAAAAAACATATAAAAAGATATATTAAGTCAATGGACATATGCTTTAGGAACTTTTTAGTTTTTTTTAGAAATATACACTCTAAAATTTTTTTTAGAAATATACACTCTTATAGTGTTTTTTTTCGGTTACTTATTTCGTTGGGAATAAAATACCCTGGAGGGTATTTTTGATATCTTTGAGGTAATCGTGCGAAGGTTAAAAAAAAATTCATAGTTCAGCAGTATTGTATACTTGCTAAAAAAGAGAATATTTCTCTTGAAGAGCCATTGAGTACAAAAGGCTCCCTAATGATATGTATATGTCTGGCAAGTACCTGATGAGTGCCAATCCCACCTGATGAACATAACAGCGCTGTATGCTTGCCCGATATGTTGAAATTGCAGTGAAACAACAATTACGTGCCCTGTTAAGGGCAAATATCCCTTGATAACTAGAGCGACGCGTCACTCGGCTACTTGCAACAACTCCCGTCAAATTACCCCCCCCCCCTTGGACGGAAGGCGAGCTCCCCTCATGTCAGGCTGAAAGACAACGACCCTTCTCAGACTGAAAAGAAGAAAGAGTCAGGTGAAATGGCCACTTTCAGGGCAGGGAGGAGCATTTCTCCGAAAGAACGGCTAGAGAGGAGCTTGTAGGAGGACTCAAGATCTCAAAGACACTCCGTCAGAAACAGAAATGGAAACTCCTGGAATATTAGGAGATTTCCCATCTCCAGGAAATTCTTCTTTGCAGTGAAATAATCACTAAGGAAATGTTCAAATTACAGAACAACTGTATTATCTAGTTCTCGATTGACAGAGGAACAATGAAGCTTTTCAGCAGTACCGATTACGTGAATTTCAAAAAATCTTATAGGTGTATAGAACAGTGGTCATATATATAAACATTACTTTAAGCTAACCATATTTTTGACTTTCCTCATAGACAATTGGTGTAGTAATTTTATGATTATTAATAAATCTTTATGTATTACATCCTGTTAATGAACATCTTGTAATTTGATGACAGAGCAGAAATATAGCAAAAACATACAAAAATAAAAATAACAATAACTAAACATCTCTGTACAAGGATAAAGGGTCCATTGACTTTACCCATATTTCAGTTAACACAAAGAAGGCCCAGGAGGTCGCGAGACCATCTCCGTTTTAGCTGTCGCGGAGGATTGTGAGGGTTTACCACAGTTTTTACCATGAGTTACTAAAGAGCCTTCCAGTACTGTAGACATGATGTGGACTAACTGCATCCTGAATACAGCAAAATGTTTTATGATGCAAAAGGATCCTTAATTAATGACTACGCACATTCCTCTGAAATTATGAAAGTGAAAATAATGACATGTACTATAGCAGCGGAGAGCAGGTCAAGTATGAAATATTACGTTACGTTACCACAGTAGAGGGTTGTTAACTTCCAGAGTAAGATGTTTCGTTACAAAGATTTTTTCTTTAATTTGTATTTTTTTTTGGATCTACCTTGACCGAGCCCCAACATAAAAACATCTAATAGTCATTTCTTAGGGTTCTGTTAAGTACCGTACACACGTGTTATATTTTGAATTATATTTTTATTGTCCCCAAAACCAGGCAATATAACTATTTTTTATTCTTATGCCAAGGTCACTAAATAACTTTATATTACTCATTTTAGTGTATTTCACATCTACTGCTGCTGTACTCTTTCAGTGATGGTTGAGACGGCCATCTATCAATATTTACATTATTTCTGTCAAGGAGAAGATTAACGAATAGGTGCTCATGCCCTCCGACCATTTAGAAAATTACCTATTTATATAGTACCCAGCGAGGTTGAGGAGCGTGTAGTCACGAACTTAGCGCGGAATAATTAAGGGGCTTTGTGGGGGAGACGGGCATTGCATTGAGAAGCCAAGGTCGTATCCCAGTTGTATGTTTTCATTGGATTCCACACATTTGTAAGTCAAATGCATCCTCCGGAGGGAGAGAGAGAGAGAGAGGTGACGACATTATCCACCTGCAGAGAGACCTTCATGTCTAGTCCTTCCTTCCCCTAACTCTCAACGGTTCCATTGATATATTGTAAACCTGGGCAATCATACGCTTTTTATTACTACCAAATATTAGGTTTATTCCATAACATGCACAGAAAGTCTTGTGATTAAAAAAAAAAACGCATCTTCTCTATCCATTACTCCTTCTTATTACTACTGGAATCCATAAATTGTTCAATCGAACCAAATAAAACCCATTCTTTCCTTTTTAGAGAGGTGTGTTTTCTCTCTGTTCCAAATCTCGCTTATCAATAATGCATTCATGAAAATATTGACTTATTCAGGATATTTTTCAGGTTTTTTCCTAATCCAATCCATTTCAAATATAGAAAAAAAAAAGTAAAAATAATTTTCCATGCATCATTTCAAGGAAAAAAACAGTAGCTATAGGTTTTTTTTATCTCCCACATCAAGTGTGTATTCTAACAAAAATTTAAAAAATTAATGGATCCATTTCCTCGTAACATTCAGTAATATATTTTTAATATTCTCACAGAACTTATTAAAATTAAAATTTTATGAGAATAAAGAAATATTTTATTAATAAATAACAGTTATTATTGTGACTTATAAAGTAACTTTAATATTGTTAATTAATTTATAAGGTTTTTCTGATATGTGTCAGTAAGATTATTTAGCGCCTTATTTACACGATCTTTCGTTTACTTTACGGTTAACGTAGGTTGGAAATGTTTTACCTCTCTCTGAGATGAGTCGCCACAATTTGATTGACAAATCTCAAAATATGTATTTCCCCCTTGAGTCTAAATGGCCTATTGTGGAAGTGTTATTATTTTTTTTATTTTTTTAGTAGTGTTATAAGTTAGTGGCGATATTATTAAATTTAAGTATAGGATCAACTATTACTTGTGCGTTTTTGTTGCTACTTGACCAATTTTTATGCTGATAAATTTTTGAAGATACAGTCAATAATTGTCATACCTCATTTAGACATTCCACATGCCAGTGTAAATTTATTAAGTCAAAGTTTCTAAATGTCTTTAAAAATATTTAATTTAATTCTTATGATCACCAACAAAAACAGAGATTTTGTTAGAGATTCTGCTAATAAATTAATAGTTTATAGCTCTTCAATGAACTACGGTCTTGACTATCAATTTTCTACTTAAGTAAATATTTTTTGGAAACCAAGAGGGCCCGATCGGGTATTATCTCAATTCTGATTAGTTCTAGATTTATTTCCTGATTTTATCAAGCTTTCATCGGTAAATAAAAACTTGATTAGAATAAATGGCAGTCTTAAATGCCCGTTCCCCAATGACCATAAATTGAACGTGAAATTTTAGTTTAAAATATTTTTTCTTTGTTCTAATAATTTTGGAAAGAAATACAGTTAAATGGTGAGATACACTGCCAAATTTGTCTTCTGAATTCAATTACCCCTATAACGAATGCCCTACACCAGCCTAACTAATCTTCTAGAATCCTCCAGTCCTCGCCCGAGGGAATCAAGTCCTTGTGGTGATGTAGCCGTGGGAACGGCTCGGGTCGTGCTCCGGCTGGTCAAGGGGATCCCGGCCTAGAAACACGTTTAATTCCAGCATCAAGGAACCTAAAGGCCCTGATGAATGGCAGAGGCCGGGCAGTGTAGCACATTCTTCAGAGCTGGATGGCGTCCTCTCACTAGCGCTCATCTAAGATATCATGAAGAACGGAATGCTATTGCCAAATTACAGTTTGCCATTGAACCTGCAATGTTCGAACATGATCGATTCTAATGTTTAAATGGTAGAAAAGAGGGCACTCCAGCCCTTTATTAAAAGTTTGAAATAAACTTAATAAATCATGATAATTAAAAAACGAAAAAAATGAAGAAAAGCAGATCTTTAGCGCCTGAATCATTAAAACCGTTGTTATAAAATAACATGTTTGGTAACAGTCTTATGTCACTAATATGCTGAAGCCTTTTTCTAAATCTGTTCCAACTTTAATGTTACTGATAATGAGCTTCATAGTTTCAATCATATGGACATATTGTTCCTATATGTCAGAGAGGTCCTGACTTGTTTCCCCACCAACAATTTAATATCATGTCTTCCTCGGGGCTATACTCGCTCTCATCTAGGCAAATACAGACACTCCTGCATGTTCAAGAAGGTTAATCAAGGTTCATTAAAGACATCAGACTTTACATTTTACATTTTTGGCAGGTTGAAACTTTTGTGAATCCTCTCTATTCATAGTTTATATATATATATATATATATATATATATATATATATAGAGATACNATGAATATATATATATATATATAAACAATGTATTCAACCCATTGGATGAATTCGTTCCAAACTTTTGGATTTGGTCGATGGAGGAGAGGAAGGTCCACATTGAAAAGTGGTAAATATATTTGATGTTTAGACTTTCGAAAACAAAATGTAACATATAATTTTCTAAAATATGACATAATATGCAACACTTGTAAGATAGATGCATATAATATCAAGGGTTGAGCGGAAAGTCCATCTTTTAAAGTAGTAGCCACATTCGCTATTTGGACTTGCTATTTTTCAACTTCTCAACTAATTATTTCTTGGCTAATATTTAAATAAATATCAATAAATTCGTTCCTTTTGGTATTTTTTAAAATTTATAGAACGGACGACTGTTAAATTACATTTTAAAAAAATACGGCTAATTTTTTGTAAAATATTAATTTATTACATGTTTTTTACCGTTTCTTCTTCCGGGTTGGACTGTGTCAAATTGTTGATATTTGCCGAGCTTTCGCACATCATGGGACGGCTACTTCAGGGCTGAAAAGAGAATTCTGAAGAAGCAATCACATGATTTGCAAAAGCTCGGAAAATATCAACAATTTGACACGGTCCAACCCGGAAGAAGAAACGGTAAATACATCTGACGACCGTTGAAGCCTACGAGAACATTATTACATGTTGATTTTTACAAGGTCTTCAGAGCTTGGAACTCAATAACAAAGAACGCTCTCAGTGTACCTTATTATACTGCATAAGAACTTCACTGCTAACCAAAATTAATTAAGTAATTCAGTAATATAAATCATCATAGTAGCATATTTTTGAACCCGTAATTTTTAACTCGTGAATATGTGCCTAAATTTTCTCTTATTCCTCGTCATCGACAGAATCATCACACTTGTACCTCCAGAAATTTTTATGTTCTCTTGCACAAAATATTTTTCTTTTTGCAGCAAATCTATTAGGGATCTGAATAAAAATTTGTAAACGTTAGCTAGTAAACATTATTAATATGAATTTCAACTGGAGAGTTTTAAGCCCTAGAGATTACTAGAAGGGAATTTTTGTTGGGGTTCGAACAAGGTTGACTGCAATCTTGACCAAACCCAATTAAAAAATTTCCACTAAATATTAATATGAATCACTACTGGATGAATTTAAAAAAAAATGAAATGTGGCAGAATGGCTATATTCAATTTTTTTAATAGTTTTTCAAGGTTATTTGAGTATTTAAATTATCGCTAATTCAATAAGTAAAGTAAAAACTGAATCTGGTAGTTACTTTACCGAAATTTTGTATGGTATCAGTTTAGAGCTCCTCCAGAATCTCAAGTAACAAATACTCATGAAGCACTGTGGGTCGCACGTCCAATAATGAGCAAAGACAGTTGTTAAATGATGACTATATTATTAAGCACACTGAAAATTCCATTCAGTCATGAAACATGCATTGTGTGTAAATTTCTTTCGAAATCTTGCTTCTAAGAACAATCTATTGCTGGATACTACAATGAAACGCTCTAAATTAAACAAAGGCCATTATTTTTGCATCTAGGGCAAACATTGCACAGGCTTTGGATTCATCTAGGCCTAAAAAATATTCGCCTCATGACGCAATGAGCTAGATGCTTGTTAGAGTTTTCTCCCCCCCCCCCCCACCACTCCCCGAAAGCAAGGTCGAACTTTAACCCCCTTCCCCTCGTACTGCCATCAGAAGCTTCGAACCCCGTACTCTCAAGGGAAGCGGAGTCGACGGGCCCTTCTTAAAACCGCGATGACTGCCGAAAGTCGTGTTGCGTCTCCCGCCTCCCAGAGACCGCACATATCGCCTTGTGTAATTCTCTGGCCTCTTTGCAATCCTCCTGGTCATTGGCTTTTAGCGCGATGTAACATCCCTCACCCTGACGTCTCACATCCCCGGGCCTGGGGTGTTATGTCCGAGTGTGCAATTCACTAACTCACTTATTTAAAGCGGGGAATTTCTCTTTTCTTCCTCGAGAGCTTCCATCCGGTGAAAACGCCACACCCTCCAGGATGAACCCCCTATGAGATAAGTTCTTTATGAATTAAATAACTAAAAATTCATTCCATATATTCTAAACGTTTTCAAAAACAAAAAACTCACTATCTGCAAAAGAATGCATATTATATAT
>KZ806908.1:891853-907717 GCA_000696205.2 Oncopeltus fasciatus | reverse complement strand
TATATACTTATAGAGAGAGAGAGAGAGAGAGAGAGAGAGAGAGATGAAATAAGCGACCACTCCAGCTGGCAATTTGTGGTCTCCATTCATAACCCAACAGTCATAAGAAGAATACTCACATAAAATATTTGATATAACTGTGGATTTACTCTTAATTTCAGATTGAAATGCTATTTACAGTGGAAATGTAGAATTTCTAGAGGTAATTACCTCTCAAATCGTTATCTAAATTTCTATCCCTTATTTGCTTTTGTGTAAATTATATTACCCATAGTCAAAGAGGGCTTACAACCAAGGAAAACTTTAGGAGGGTTTATGATCCACCAACAAAAGCTAGATCAGAACAACGCCCTAGAACGCAAGACCCCTGAGGTGTACCTATGTTACATAAATGGGGACTTCATGTACCATAGTAAGCTACTCATTCAAAACTTTCCTCATACTATTTTAATCATTTGTTGGGGATGATTAAAAAAAAAGAACCATATCTATACAATATCTTAATATTTTAAAATTTTATTTTGGGATTTTTCCCTTATTCCCAAAATAAATTTAATAAAAACGAAATTTTTGATTACTACATCCATCGCTTTCAAGAAGCACCTACATTACCGTTCCACGTTCCACGCTCCATCTGGTCGATGGAGAAAGCACCGCTCTTGGAAATCGAAGAGAACGTCGGGCTCCGAGTATAAGATACGGCCATCTTATGTATTTCGAACAGCACATGATACATATTCGGATTACGGTAAAACCGAGAGGCAGTAGAATTATCTCGCTCAGTCAGGTGGGGCCGATTCATGGGCCGAATTTGTATAAGAGATTTCTCCAGTTAAATTGTGTCTGAAGGGTATTTAATTCTCGCGTGGCCCACCCGGGCTTTCTCGCCTTATTTCTAATGGAGCAGTCCATCTTGTGTATGTGTGAAATTCAGTGTGTTACCCACAGCCCCCCCTGGAAGGACTTGCTATATAATAACCGCTTAATCGCCAATGAGGAATGTTATATTTACTTTCACGGAAGCGAAGAAAAAACTTTCTTCCTTCTGCTGGTGCCTCTGAAGGCGGATTAAGAATCCTTAAAGCTTGCTGGACGGGTTCCGTTCCAGGCTCTTCGTTAACTAAGTAAGTGATTATATCACTTATGTTAATAGGTTCATAATAGATTTCCGATAGGAAATATAGTCACACATGTCTTGCACATATGCTTATCATATATTTACAAAGAGAAAAAATCAGGAAATTAGATTAAAAGTAAATTAATTTAATATTAAAAAACACATTTATATATATTCACTGTTAAATTACATTTTAAAANTTATTGTCTATGTATATATATTCATTTCATTAGAATGAATGAACAATATATAAATGTGTTTTTTAATATTAAATAAATTTACTTTTAATGTAATTTCCTTATTTTTTCTCTTTGTAAATAAATGATAAGCTGATAATATTATAGCTTAGAGGCTATTATTTATTTTCGTCTGTGTTTGGAATTACTTATGGTATTCAAAGGAGAAAATAATATAGGGGTGAGGAAATCAAATATGAGTTATGCATTCTTCAAAATAAAAATTAGGTTAGTATATTTGAATTCCTAGATTACATCATAAAAAGTGCAAAGGACTCTACATCTAATCACAAGGGGGTACTTAAAATTTATCTATGATGACCTAAACATATTTTAATTTCTTCTATGAATACCATAAGCAATAAGCACTATATTAACTGTATTTACATATAAATACAGACGTAAATAAATTATTTCATCAAGCCATGGTACTATCAGCTTATCAATTATTTACAAAACGATAAAACAAAAAAGTACAACATAAAAAATAAATTTAATTAATATAAATCAAACCAAAAGGTTTGTATTTAAAGAGAAGAGAGTGGAACATTAAATTTTCTTGAAGTAACTGTTTGTAAACTTCTAGGGAAATCATAGCCTGTAAATTCAATAGACATCGTAGAGACTTGGAGGGGTGTTAGCCCAATAAGGCTGCGCATTTTTGAGATCTCAGATCGAGGTTTCATAGATCCAAAGAGAATTTGGAGCTATAAGATATGATTCAAACCATATGGTAACCTAGGCACGTTCATTTTCAAATTTCACCCAGAAGATTTAGGGAATTCTAAATATTCTATGTTAAAATAGGAATGATCCCTTTTTTAAGCATCTTACATAAACTGGAGGTCATTTCTTTAAAAATGGGCTATTTGATTCATCACTGCCTGGAGATTTCTATTATTTAGAAAAAACTAAATACTATGAAATTACTCTGTAATATTTTGCAAAAAAAAAATTACATATTAAGAATGATATTTATGAAAATAATTTTGAGTTTTAGCTGAGCTTTATTATTATTATGTAAATTCAACTAGTTATGTTGTATTTTCATTTATAATAATGAATTTTCGGTTGAAATCTTTAGAGAAAAAGGAAGGTTCTTAGAGAGAGAGAGGAAAATTGTAATCATAATATCTTCGTAATTTGAGTTACGTTAAAGTATAAAGAGCTTATGAGGTTTTAATGGATGTAAAGTCGTTAAATTAACAATTTTATCCTATAGCAAAAAAAACCGCTCTTTAGGAAGGAAATTTAAGAATGTAACTACGATTGGTGAATGCTTTCCTCGTTCTTCTATACCTTCTTGGCCCGTTTAGACCAAATTTTAGTGGCAATACTTTTTATATTTATTGTTCTCTTCGGTTTTCAAACTAAATAGTTGTATATATTAAATATATAAACTAACTAAATATATCTTTTTTGACTATGCAACTCCTGCTTGACGGACATTTGCTTAAGTTTCTTTAATTATTCTTAAGATTACTTTGTATCTTAACGCTTAAATTAAGCTTATGGGTTATATTTATCAAAGACCTACACTTTGGAGGTAGAACCTTTTGGAGATGTCAGTGGATCATTTGCCTAGCTTAACTTGTCAAGGATTCCGACTACATTTAATATTTAGCTCGGCTATTGGATAGTTCATTGTACTACAAATAAACCATTACTTTGAACAAGCCAGATTGATGTTCTCTGTGTCGGCAGAGTTTGACGGGCGCATGCTCCCGTAAGGGCCTGGAATTGTCCGAACGGGATAATTACGTCTCCAGCGCAGTTCTAACAGGAGCGGTGGTGTTACCACCGTACAGTGGGAATGGGGACAGGCCGCGAACTGGGAAGTTCTCGAGATCATAATAAAGCTGTCTCCCATCCCAGTGGCCCACTGGCAGAAATCCAGTCTCCACATTTTATTACCTCAGGGCGGGTTACCCACAGCTGATTAGCGTCCAGCGAGCTATACCGAACGACATGTCCTAAATCCAATCCCATACAAAATTACGTCGCTTCATTCCAGCCAGGCCCGATCGGTCTCGCCAAATCCAATGTAAAGGCGATTTTTTCACACCCCTTAGTACTCCGAATTGAATACGAAGAATTATCGATATATAAGGAAAATTAAAGTTTATACCAAACTGCCAGGAGGTAGAAACATTGTGGTAATCGTTTTCTTTAATATTTTACAATTTTAGCGAATTCACTTAAAAAACGTTTGCTAATAAGTTTGTTTTATTACGCGATTCCAAAAAAAATGTCAAAATTTTAAATAGATTCTACATTATCCTAACTGTTAGTAGTATGTAGGGACATCAATAGATACATTTATCTGTGTTTTAAACTATATACTTAATCGTTAAGCAAAAAAAAAAAAACTTTTAACGACATTAAAGTATGAAACTTCTAATTTTAATTAACTTCGTTAAAGTTCCTCTACATGAAAATTGAATATTGAATTATGTCATACTTATTGTCTATGTAAAGTCTGAGCTAATTCTAACTAATACTTAATAATCAAGCATCAATTGTCGACTCGTTGAAAATCACTTCATAATAATCTCCATGGCATTTTGGAAGTAAAATAGAAAAAAAAGGCTAAAAAAAAATTATTTTTCTTATTATCTGAAGTGTATCATTTGTTAACCATATTTGAGTAAATAATTCAGATAAGTTTATAAATATTAGATACAGTAAATGTTACATGTATCACTCGAATATTTGGGTTATTTAAAATTTCAAGTAAATGGTCCGTACAAAACACCCTATGGATATTCATGCATATTTTATAATCTAGAATAAATTATATTTTTATTAAACCTTAGATCTAAATAATATTATAAAGAAAACATTATATTTAATAATGTTTTTAATGCATTATTTATTTTTGATTTCTCTCCATGAACGTCCCTCACATGGATTCTTGTAAAAGTAAGCTCTTTTACTACTCGCAATTCAAATGCCAATGTATACCTTAGAAGATATGAACCTCATGTACCAATGCTCAATACATTTGCAATCAGAGATCGATGAGGGATATGTGAACTGTAAGGACGATACGATGATGTGAGTTGGGCAAGAAGTGGCGGTCCGAAGTCCGGGTTATCTCGGGGTGCAAGGTCGAGGGTGAGAGACATGGTTCACTACCCTGGAGGCATCTCGAGTCATGGCCGATTCACGCCTGGAGTCATGGAGATTTCGAATTTAGCCTTATCAGCGATGAGGAGGTCTAAGAATAGTAAACTGGCTTCTATTTCGTTCTTCTGCCGAGTTAAAACTTTTAATTCACTTTAAACTATCAAATTTCATCTTGCGTACATGACTTCCATAAACTAACAGAAATAACTAAATGCCCGTACAAATAAGTTTATGAACAAAAATACAGTTGTACTAGACGTTATGAGAATGTTCCAAAGGTCTCCCGGAAAAAACGGCTCACATATCCATCCATTTGTGTCAATGACCACCACTAATACTGCTCATAAATAGTAAATCTAAAGATACATAAATACAGAAAAGTTATTACTACTGATGTCATCAGATCAGTGGATGACATTTTAAAATCCAATGGCGTCATATAAGAGGGAAGCTGATCCCTATTGCATCACAATGGAAATGTCACATTTTTTACCCTAACCTCAAGTGAATCCTCAGTAGAGCGAATCGTCAATGGCCTATCTAAATTGGAAGACAGAATTAAAAGAAAAAAAAAACTTTGGGTGTTTTGATCGTCACAGATTGTTCTTAGATGAGAAACTTCATTTTATTTCGCCGTATAAGTATAGGTTAGCACCTGCCCGTATAGTGGGAGACTCGGGTTCGTTCCCAGGCTGGGGTAGTGAGTTTTTTTTTCTAACTCCCTGTACGATTTGGATGGTTTATTTACGATACACTGAACTATCCTGTAGCCGTCCAATCCGAGCTAAATATTCAATGTAGTCGGAATCCTTGACAACTTATGCTAGGCAAATGATCCACTGACATCTCCAAAAGGTTCTACCTCCAAAGTGTAGGTCTTTGATAAATATAACCCATAAGCTTAATTTAAGCGTTAAGATACAAAGTAATCTTAAGAATAATTAAAGAAACTTAAGCAAATGTCCGTCAAGCAGGAGTTGCATAGTCAAAAAAGATATATTTAGTTAGTTTATATATTTAATATATACAACTATTTAGTTTGAAAACCGAAGAGAACAATAAATATAAAAAGTATTGCCACTAAAATTTGGTCTAAACGGGCCAAGAAGGTATAGAAGAACGAGGAAAGCATTCACTAATCGTAGTTACATTCTTAAATTTCCTTCCTAAAGAGCGGTTTTTTTTTGCTATAGGATAAAATTGTTAATTTAACGACTTTACATCCATTAAAACCTCATAAGCTCTTTATACTTTAACGTAACTCAAATTACGAAGATATTATGATTACAATTTTCCTCTCTCTCTCTAAATAATTAATGAAATGCAGGATTACTTTACCACAATTGTAATCGTGATTTGAAATTAGTATATGTTTGGAGTTCTTCAGTTCCTGTAGGCGGAATTCAGAATACCTTCGATACTACAAGACGTATGAGCGTACAGCGTATCGAATATCATCTTAAAGAAAAAGAAAGAAGTGTATTCCTCATTATTAAATAGACAAAATAAGGGGATTTGTCTTATTATATACAAACGTTAAATTTTATGGCGTAAAACATGCGTGAAAGTAAGTTTCTGGATTGGTGCACATTACACGAGCGGAACAGGGGGATGTCATCTCCAGCGCATTCGTATGCAGCGGATGTCATCATCAGCGTCATCAGCAAGAAAGCGGGGGAAAGCCAAACAACTCTGCAGCCACTCGGCCAAATTTAAGCGTCACCTCGTTCTACTCCCCTTGACAGCTCCTTCCTACTCCCCGCCGCTAACTGGATTATCTTTCAGAGCCACGTATGAGGAAATGGAGTCTCTGAGAATTTTAGGCGGCCAGAACACTGATAGATGTTATCGTGAGCATCAAATCGCTGATATTTCTGAGAGAGGAATTTCTCTTAAACTTATACACAATCCTTTTGAGATTTCTGTTTTTGTCAATGAATCCTGGCGTCAAATACAATCGTAAAGGCAATCGTGAAGAAGAAGAAGACATGAAGTTATGAAGACATTAGGACTGAGAACTTCAAGAAACAAAAATGATTCTCTCTGATTATTGGCTAGAAATTATCCTCTCCACATAATCTAGTAATCTCAGGGTATTAGTCAGGGTCAAGCGAGCACTGTTGCTAGAGATCGCTCACGAACGAGACGTACGTCGTACTCTTCCTTCTGTTCTGCCGAAGATAGAAACGAACACGTTTACTACTATACTTAACTGAATTAATACTTATTACAATAAATTAAATTTTACGCACATAACACCGAAAACACATTTCTTATTCTTACTTAATATTGCAAAGTAATGCCTCCCTCTAATTGGTCTGGTTATGCACATGCCGAATTTCATTAAGAAAATCTGAAAACTGTTGAAACTGTGTTGAAAGACGTACACATACATACAGACACACATACATACATATATACATACACACAATACATATATTTTGTAATATAATATGTATATTATAAAGAACATTGATTAATCCCTTTTTTTTAAAGGGTTTTCTCCATTGAATATAAAAAAATGAATATATTATAATTTCTATAGTTTATTGCTAAAAAGATGCAGGTAGTTTTTTGCAAAAAAAAAAATCTCTCTGAATGGTAGAATTACAAATGAAAGAATTAATTTATTCTTTATCATATTTCAGCAAATATGAATATAGTATTTTTTGAAAGGCGTCTTCACAATGACCACAATAGCAAAATATTCTTTAGGAAAATAAGAGACTTTTGTCGATCAAAGTTCACTTTCAGTCATTATTTGACGGATTTAGATCAATAACGGGTACTTGTTTTAATTTTATTTTAAATGATTTAACAAACACCATAAGATACAATAGCAAATTTAAGCATAATACTCTAGAAAGAGATATATGGGCTCTAGATACCTGAGTAAGAGTTGGCGGGAGGAGGATGATGGGAGGAGTAGTGAGTGAGAGAGTGCGTGTGTGTGTTTGCTGTAGATAATATTTTTTTGCGGTTAGCCTCTGGGTGAAGGAGTTCTGGCACAAATATTTATGGATCTAAAAGCATTTTCGGATTTCCTAAGTTACATTTTAAAACATCATCTCTTCGCGGAAATTGATTTATTTGAAGTTGTGTCACCATTGTAGTCGTGTAAGTTATGCATGACTTGTTTCGGAAATGCGTTACATAAGAGTCAGCCAATGATTTTACTTTAACTTACAGAAGGGGTGACTCTTCCCTTCCAGAGAAAATATTTTAATTTAAATATTCAAATGTCCTCAACGTTTGTTAAATCAATAAGTTAAAACAGCTCGTTATGTGCTTTATTGACAAATCCGCATTCCATGAATCTCGAATTTCGCTTCTGAAATCAGAAAGAACCAACAAAAAAAAAAAAAAAATGGGAATTTGAGAAAAGTGCAGGGTTCAATTAAGAGTGAGAAGACTAACTGTCTGTTGCGCAGACAACGGGACTCTGAGCGAAAGTTGCCACCCCGTCTCACATTTCTCTTTTGCTGTTTTCCTGCTACTGTTGATCTTGAGGAAGGTTACGTCAGCTCTCGGTCGCGGTCGGCTCTGTCCGCCACCAGAAGCCGACCTCTCATTGTCGAAAGTTAATTTGGGCAGTGTCTCCCCACTTACCGCAAAGGCATTTAATTGACGCCAAAACTCTGGTGGAGTGTCACCCCTTCCCTCGTCTTTCCATCGACAGCTCTGTCGTGCAGCTGATTTAAACGGTGCTTATGTCATCACTTATCATACCTCTGTCGTCGTACAGCCGGTACCACCTACTCCGGGTGAAGCGAGTGTTTCAACATCCAAAGATCTTGTAGGTAGTGGCTCATCTTTCCCCACAATAATATCTACTTTACACCTATAACCTTTCGCAGCTTCTGTCACTTTTGAAGACATCTTGGTATTTCCCGGCGTACTTTTGTTATTATTATTATTATTATGCAGCTGATCTCAAAGAGGCCCAAATAGTACTAGTGTATGTCACTCGCCTGGGTTGTGGTAAGTTCCACTGTCTGTCTGAATAGAATGATTTAGTATCTGCCACTTTGCAAGTCGACAGCTCCTTTCATTCCAAATTGCTTACTAGTTAATCCCAAAAATTCTAAGCCTTTTGCGACGCTCATCTCATTCTTCATCGGTGGTCTGTTGGATAACTGTGCACCAGAGGCAAAGGTCCCGGGTTCAAAGCTCAGAGTGCACCGAAGTTTTTCTTTCTGTGCTTCCGTTTGTAATTACCCTTCGAATTCTAGGTTTACTCCTCGTGATCACTCGGCCTTAATTCGGAACCATTCTATATAGAAACAGAAAAAACATCAGGCAAATAGAGCAACGAGCTAACCATATGCCTTCTCTAGAGTGTCTTGGGTCGAGAATAAATACTCCTTAACATGTATTCCCTCTGGGGTCTATGTGTCCTAGGGATTAATTATTGCGAATTTCATTTATATTACTTTCAATAATATTATAACGCATTTTTTATTTATATCTTTATATATATATATATATATATATATATATATTACATAAAAANNNTTTTTTTTGGAGGGGGAAGTCTCTGAAATTTGTTAGAACGTGATGGCAATGCATTGAATAATAAAAGGCTATTTAATTTCACTTGATTTAATAAGCCTGAAGAATGCCTTTTTTGATTCTACGTTCAACAAATAAACTTTTACATGTGATTTATAAATGGTTGTAAAATGCTATTAATAACCAGAGGCATGTGTTTCCAATTAATAATTAAAATTTGAGTTCAGATGAAAAAGTACTAATAGCTTACATGACATAACTTTTATTCGTGTCAATAAAATGAATATATTTACCGAATATCGTTGAGCGTTATAACGGAACAATATCAAAAAGCAAAATAATAATAAAAATAGGTTTTTTTTGTGATTAAAATGGTTTTTTTTTTACGTTCGTTTTAAGCTCAATTATAATATACAACCTTCCTGGTTCAATGTTTAGGAAAGTGATTAAGAAGCAAGCTGAAGTGTTTGTATTAAAGCATGACTGCTTATGAATATGTAGAATTTTGTTAAGAATTATTATTTAAAGGAAATTTTACACAGATGAGAAAGTAAATAAAATAATGCTTCCTGATGAGTGATAATCATCAGCTAATACAAGCTAACGTGTGTAAAATTAGAAGCATCCTATTTTAAAAAATTTTGTCCAGGACTAATATTTATGTTCGAACTTTCAACTCATTACTCACTTTATTTGAAAAACTCTCGAGATTTTAAGTGTTGAGAATAAGTTTCAAAAGTAATTAGTGAAATTTACCTTGAAAAACTAAGAACCGAAAGTAAGAGAGAGGTAAAGGAAGTGTTCTTGGATTTCCAGAGGAGTGTAACTACATTTAGGGGGAGATTTGTTTTTCGAGAACTTACCATGTGAATGGCATCCTCATTAGTCGCCCGAATCGGTAGGGATGCAAATACACACCTGCATTGTGTTGGAGGAGCCGCGTGGGCCGTACACAGATCCGCCGTTTTCGGCGGCTGACACGATGAGGGACTCGAGTGTGAAAGTGGCCCCGCCACAGTTACGAAAGAGGGTGGATCCGATCTTCGGAGGATAAGCCAGAAGGAGAAGAGCAACGGCGATAAAGAAACCAGCACTCCAGGTCTCCCATTGGCCCGACCGATGGTGGATTTGGTCACAGTTGTCTTCAGCTTTCCTAATCAGAGACAGAAAGGGAATATCCCTTTTACTGTAAGAACGGCAAACAATTCCATACAGATAGACAAGAGACAGGTGTGGATAGAGTGGCTACTTTTTTCTCAACAACAAAAAAAATAGAGTATTATAAGAAAAAAAAAGAGTAAGCCCAGATTCTTCACAAAGTCCCAAAAGCCCGAGAGAGGACTGCTTTCGAAACAATTACTTCTTTGTGAGGAACACACATAATACTTTTCTTATTTCTTCCAACTCCCAATTTCATAGATGTACACGTAATAACCCCAACTAGGATGAAAAATATTCTACTCCCACACAGCGAACACTATACAAAGAAGAAGTCTTTCGAAGGTATCATACTTGTTTTCTTTTCCCCAGGAGACCCTTCGTATATATAAATTTGATCGGCTTGTCAATGGGAATATATCACACCCTTAACCACCTCTTTCTAGCCAAATTGAGTTTAACATGATTTATTGAGTACTTTTCTTGAAATAAATTTATTAATACAGTTTATGTATAGTTTTGTTCTGATTTGATCTGCAGATCTTCATTTAAAAAATTATATAAGTTTAAATATTATTAAGTTGTTTCTACATAATAAATTCCAACAATTTCATCAACCTCCAACTCTCACCATTATTAGCCTATTGAATATAGCTTGTTATACGTTTTCCGTTTATCTCTTAGTTTTTTATTGAAATATTAACAAATAGAAGTACTTTTATGAAAATAAAGTTATGTAAGTTCATTAATGTACTATTTATCAAACATTAATTTATTAATTTCATAAATTGCCTTAGTTAAACAAATTTAACAGTACTTATTTACACCCATTAAAATAATTTATTTAATTTCTCCTAAATCAAACTATCTAGTACATTTAAGTAATATTTTATCTATAAGTAGTATTTATTATTATTGGTAGTAGACATATAAAAGAATTTCCTCGTATAGCATCTATGTTTTAAATATAAAAAACTCCGTCGCACAAGTGCTGCGTTAATTAAGCGAATAATACAGCATCTTAGTAAATAATATTTAATCCATCTCACTTATAAAAGATTTATTCGTACCTATTAACAAATTTTTGATGAGTTTTATTGATCTAGATTAAATATTACGCCTGCTGCAGGAAAAAGAAAAAAAAACATTCTCACTCACTTTGGACATTTCAGGTAATCTCCCCCTCCTATTCGTTCGATTTGCCAAATTATGAACTCAGCCTTTGTTTTGAATTAAAAAGCTAATGGCAAAATATCACCATGAAAAACAATTAATTATTATGTCTAGAGAGTTATTTTTAAATTGAGGGTTTAGGAAAAACCTCACATCAAATTGTTAAATTTCCCTTTTTGTTAAAGTACATACATGGCCAGCTGCTGTGAAAAACCTACTTCTACGCGCACTTGGTATTATAAGTAATCCCTCATTCGCAATTGGTACGATTTTTCCAATAAAGTACTACCTTTTGCTTTGCATAAAAATCTACGTGCTGAATTTCATTAGACTCGTAAAACTAAAAACATTTAGCCTGTAAGGTGTTAACACACACACACACACACACACACACACACACACACACACACACACACACACACACACACACACACACACACACACACACACACACACACACACACACACACACACACACACACACACACACACACACACACACACACACACACACACACACACACACACACACACACACACACACACACACACACACACACACACACACACACACACACACACACACACACACACACACACACACACACACACACACACACACACACACACACACACACACACACACACACACACACACACACACACACACACACACACACACACACACACACACACACACACACACACACACACACACACACACACACACACACACACACACACACACACANATATATAATAACTAATCAGTTGTCCTTAGATTACGTGGAAGTTATTATTGTCAAATAAAATCTAGTTGCCTTATTTTAGTTTTGATTAATTTAGGTCCCTCAATTTCTTCAATAAGGGGATTACTTATTAAGACTGATAAGGGGATACTTATCGAGTTTCTTTTTCTATTTAAGGGTTGCTTATTCATTCGGAGCTTAAATTAGCTGGATGACAAATATCACTAAATGTACGCAAGACTACCTAATAAAGGTTCCTACTTTTTTATGCCTTTTTTCGCCAAGTTAACAGCTTTCTTCTTTTTTCTTGATCGTGGGAAATTTTGAGAGCAACAAAATATCATCGAACCCCTACAGCTGTACAATGGTACAGGTCCTTATACAATCCACCGGCTATAGAGAGGGGCTGCAAGGAATTTATTCATTTATTTTAGTTGTATTCCTCTCCTACAAAGACCTCCTAACCTGGAATAGTATAATGATGTCTGGCTACACAAGAACCGTGGCACCCTCAAGACTACTAAGAAGCATCCTGTCTCTTGCATTGGAGATGTTTGTATTCTGCAAAGACCGTGATTTAAGTGACAATAAAGCTCTAAATGAGGTGGGGACCTGGACAGTTCTTATCGTAAGAGAAATGTCAATAAATACGGCTTGAAGGCGATTGAGAAGAGAGAAATCGCCCAAGGAGTGACTAAGATCTAGCCGGCAGATTGAATGAGCACAGATTGAAGACGAAGCGACAGAAACGTGATTCATTATCTCCAGAGCAAATCTTTCATCAGACACCAATCATCCAGAGTGAATGAGTCCTCCATGGAACATGGCGACAAGAGAAAAACCTTTTTCTCGCAAGTAATGTCAATATGACAGGCCCAAATGACAGAGGGAAAACTTTCCACTTCAATTACCAAGACACGTACAATAACAGCAGGCGTAGTGCTACTATAATTGCTAGGTGGTAATTAGTACCTCAAATCTCACATAGGTACCTAAATACGGGGAATGGGGACGCAACCATTGTACGGATGTTCAATAAATGTTCAATATTAATATGATTGAGTGAATGTCCTTATGAGCAAGGACCTTGTCAATCATATTAATAAAATTTTTTTTGAAAAACGATCTTGATCTATTCATAAATACTTCTTACAGGTTTTACGACCCCAAGTTATTTTTTTTTTTTATTTATAGATCAAATTTACTTTAAATCAATGTAAAATTTATTTATTTAGAGATTAAATATGATGATATATCAATTAAACTTTTCAGAAGTTATAAAAAGAAATTATAGTTGTAGAATTTATATTTGAATGGCAAATAAAGTCTAATTGTAAAACTGAGAAAAAACTGGGCATATATTTTTATTAATTATTGTCGCTTTAAATTCGCATTGAGTTACGAGAAAATGAATAGTTACAGGGCTGTTATAACTCTGTGACCACTTACCCATCATGTGCTTCAGTTGATTAAGAATAAAATTACATACATAAATATCATGTATTACATTTCTTTTGACAAACCTAGCACACGTATGATCTACAATTAAAATATTTTCATTAATCAAAGACTGACAAGGATAAAGTTACTATAAATACTATTATACATTTTCTACTGAAAAAACGGTGACCCCAAGAGTAATTAGAACTTTTATTTACAATAGGCCTATTCTTTGTCATTTTCACGAGATTTTCTACAGGGAAAGTAAGCTATTCGCGTTACTACCATGAAGAAGGTCCAGACTACACACACAAATACATATATATATGTATATATATAAATTAATAAACTCAGTATTTAAGCTTATTTTCCCAAACCATAGAATAATTTAAGTTTTGGTTGAAATTTTGTAATTTTAATATTTACCTTCTAATTTATGTTAAGAAAAAAATGTATTAGATCCAATAAGAGTAAAATTTAGTTTTCTAACATTTAAATTCCCTAATTTATTTTATTTTATGAAGAAAGTTTATTAAGATAGATATCTATGAATTTAACAAAGAAAGTTGTAATTTGTAGTAATGCCATCCTTTCCTTCCAAGCGTTCTGGAGAAATCATAACTGATCTCACGTTATACATTTCGGAAATTAAAGACGATGTTTCAATTCCATTGAGAATACTTAGTGTTTAAATGGATGTTTTAGGGATAAATTCTGTTATCAGTGTTAAAATAGCCTACAATTCTTAAGACACTAAACTTGAGAAGCTTAACTGCCTGAAACTATATAAAGGTATTTTGAATAAATACGATAGGGAACAATACTTAACAGTAAGGACAAGTTTAAGTATGTGACGAGAGGAATTAGTCATGACTCGGTCTGGCTCCTCGGGTACAGTGCTCCTTAACAATGCAGAGTGATTAGCTGGGATCACAATGGCCGGCCTACGCCAATCTATTAATGCTGCGCGTTGAAAAGGGGGCCGCGAGGAGCGCACTCTACAAAAGGTTAAATGACGCGAGAGGCAGACTTTGCACCATGAATGCCCGCTCCGGAGGGCTAATTGTCTGGTGTCCGTCAGGAAGGTCTTCTGGTCGGACAGGACCTCTGCCTGGACACAGGACCTCTCTTCAGCTCCGTCATTGTCCCGGGGCGGAGGAAAGCTGAGGACGGCAGAAACATCTCAGAGATTCCCTTTCTTCGCTCTTGACCTCCTTCACGGATCTGCCCAGCGAGAGACTTGCTTTCCAACAACACCACACTTTCAGCCGCTTCTTATATACATCCTGGGCACTGAAACATTTTTAGCCTACTGTATGGATTATTTTCCAACTTTACTGTTTTCAGAAAGGTAGGGCTTTAAATAAGTAAAAGTCTAAACTCGGAAGCATAGGAAGATCTCATATACTACGATAGGAATATTGGTGAGAAACCGGCTTTTAAATTCAGATTTGTTATTTGATAAAATATGCGTTTTACATGACATGAAAATTTAAAATACAAATATTCATCAACTAATATTATGAGGAATTCGATTAGTTTACGAAGTTCCTGGGAAATGTTTATTAGTGTCCTAAATTACACACCTTCCATTATAAAATCATTTAGGTAATCTATAAAATAAAAAACGGCCAAGTAAATGCACTAATGATCAATATTTTATGTAAATACTCTTGTCGAATGTACTCCTCTGATTAGCCCAAAATTTCCACAGAAAAGGTGTAAAAAAATAAAGTGCGGTCTGTACATTAATCACAAACGTAGGGCTACATACACGAACCCACTGATTCAGCACCGTCATGTAATACCAAACAAAATGTATTCAATAGACCTAATTTTTTTAACTATGGAAAGTTAGGAGATTTTTGGGAACTTTGGACAAAAAAAAAACCTTTAACCTACCATTATTACAATGAAGTTTAGACTCAGTTTTTTTTTTTTTGCTTTTACCGAAAACAAAAATGAATCCTTGTTACGTTAATAAGGTAGTTCCAGCAATGAACTTCAGGAAGTGGAAAGAACTGGGGTTTCAAGAAACATAAGAACAACATATTAATGGACGCTTATTACACTTATTGAAATCAAGAATAGATATCTTTAAAAAAAAGTTTATAAAAACTCAAATCCAATTTTTTTTATGGTGAAGAACAACCTTACATATTGTTAAAAATTATTTCTAACTTTACTGTTTTAACTATTATTTACTGTTTAATTGATACTCTTAAAAGTATTGAATACAATAAATATACAAAAAGAACAGTTATTAGTTTTTAGAAAAAATGTATTTATTTGTGAAGAACATTGTAAACCTTAAAGGAAGGCCATGGCAATCTAATTATATATATATATA
>KZ806908.1:859624-889461 GCA_000696205.2 Oncopeltus fasciatus | reverse complement strand
TATATATATTTATATATTTAGAAAAAGTTAATCGTAAAAAATCTTAGAACATCGACGACCAGATAAGAATACGATAAGAAATAGGTGTAGAAATGCTGATAGGACCTTAACAAATTTAGACATAGTATTAACGAGCGTCACTCTTTAAACAGAATTTCATCAAATCTTTTATTTTCGTTTTATAGAAAATTTAATCAATTGTTAACCGAAATAACATGGAAGAAAATATTATCCATTTACAATTTTATATGTGTCTGTATACGGATATATATAGAGTGGCAATCTTTTAGGTGGGGGGTAACAAATTCCGAAAAGTTAAGAATGATAGCTAACACAAGTGATTTATATAACTTAAATTGATTAAATGATTATAAATGATTATTAAAGATATTCATCGAAACAGATTTTTCCCTCCAATTTCACTTATATATTCATAATTTTAGATTTAGTAAAAAAAAAAAACCTTATTTGTGGTTAAAAAAAACGGGATGTATATCTTGCTCATGAGTTATCTATTAAATAATGTCTATACCATTGATGAATGATGAGTGCATATGAATGCATCATTGATGAATAAATTCATATTGAACAAATGTAGGCATATTTGCCAAGAACAGATGTCTGTTGAGTGTTTCATGCCTTCTCATTCTTTTGCTTTTGAAAATATACATTTCTATTCTGAGACGGAAGTGAAAAGTTGTTGATGATGTCTGTGGGGGAACCGGATTGGCTGACCCATTCCTCTCGGCTGGTAGCAGCGATAAATCTGGGAAGATCTGTGGCCTCTGAGGTAACTCTGACCTCGGCTAACCGGCATCTTCTCATGGTGAAGGGTGCTCTGGCTCAAGCCAGATACAGATGGAAACCTTCACCACTGCAAGTCCTGTTTGTGTTGACAGTCGGTTAGGTCTTTATTATAGGGAGATTGGGGAAATCTTGAAAAACAAATCGAAATTAACCAATTTTTTAAGATCATCTGGAAACAGTTTACTTACTAGCTTTGCCTAGAGGTCTGAGACTAAGTGTATAAACCAGTATATTTATAGACGCTATACCAGTCATTTCGTTTGGGGGATACAATTAAAGCAACCCTTTCAACAACAAAAAAAAATCTGAGTAGCTAGGGACCGAGATAGTCAAATTAACACTATGATGGTTTAATAATATATCAATTTCAAAAATATAAACGACTCTTAATAAACCTTCATGACGGAATAATTACGACAAATTTAGATATTTTTTTTTATATTTTGGTCTGACTCTATTTGCTTCCATCGCCTTTATAAGATTTTGCACAAAAATGGATTTTTTGAGTTTTTGAAATAACAACACTAATTACCAAATTCGTGTCAATTTTTGAAAATAAAAGGGCCTAAGAAACCTAAACTAAACCTAAAATTACAGACCAAAAATGTTAAAACATTTTAGACAAATTAAAATCTATACATTGTTTCCTAATACTAACAAATTCCTAACAAAACGATATTACTATATTAAATTTCATCTACCTCTGAACGTCCCTTCTTACCTTTGGCCGATTTCAGCCATTGGAGTACTCGTCCAACGGTTTGAAACAGAAAAATATTAAATATTGCTAATAAAATTTTCTTTAATTTTTCACCAATTCTACATAGCAGAAGCTAAAAGAAAAACAAGAATTCAAATGAGCACATATACACTTGCTCAAGACAAAAAAACACTCTTAGAAGTTAACAATAATGAGGATTTTAATAATGCTACTGTATCTGATGGTTCCGTATTTTCTTCGGAAATAGAGTTATAAACCTTGAATTTGTGCGTCTATCAACAAATTGAGAGGTCAAAAAGAGCATAACTTGGGTAACGGAGAGAGGGTGATTAATAGTTTAAAATCTTCAGTATAATAGTTTTGTTTGCCTATAAAAAATGAACGTTTACAATATAATTTCTAAAGTTAATATTCCATATTATTAGTTGGAAAATGTAAAATATAATAGGGGGACTTTACAGAATTAAATCAAATGGATAGTGTTCCGCCCTCTACACTCTCGGGCGTTCAATTCATAGTGACCACAATTTTAACTTCTTTTTGGATTGTGTGTGTTAAAATATGTATCCCTGTAAATAGGACGTATGGGACATAAATAAATTAAACAACTGGGAAATGAATTTACAGAGATACTGTCACATGTGGGTTTTATATCTTGCAAGTTATTTATCATGTAATGCTTGCTAGCCTTCATCCATCAGATTGTTAGAAGAAGTCATAAATATATGATTTTTATTTAACTAAATATTATTTAAATTTTATGTTTCATATTCAGACACTTCACAAAAATTTCCAAGCTTCTAACACTAATAACTGAAGCTTCAACTTGCAATCCTTGTTTACACAAAAATCACAAAATTCAACAATACACTCATAAAAAAAAAAAAAAAAAAAAAAAAAAAAAAAAAAAACGTGAACAACATACCACGAAAAATTCGCGCAACTATAAATGATAACCATTTTATCACCATCATCAACAAACTAGGGACTCGCCAAACACCCCGAAGACTCAAGGAATCCTGGAAGAAAGATCTATTAAAACTAAATTTCACCTCAAGAAAAGGTTTCCCTCCTATCCCTCATGCCATCAAGTCATGTAGTTACAGTCAGCTAATCGGCTATTGGTTAATTTTAATCGTCCAAAAAGTAAATTATAGCCTAAAAAATGTACGTACATCATAATTACGTATTATGATTCATATTTAAAAATAATTTATGTTTATCAGAACTTGTGGTATAGTTGAATGGCTAAATTTGTATTTATTTTTAAGCAACATGTAGATGACAAGGCAATCTAAATAGATAAATATTTGGTGTCTTACAATTTGCTTACATAGTTCTAGAAGGGATGTTCTTTTCTGAATAAGAGTTATTTTAAAATTCATTTGCATAAAAATAATTCATAAAGTAAAGATATTTTTGTTTTATTTGTCAGGAAAAAGAACGAATTCTTGCACTATCGAACGCTTATCATCCCTTTTCCCAGCCTCTAGCCATGACTGGATTTTCAAATTTGACTCTAAGGGTTTTTATATACCGCTAAGGGGTGTGGAAGCGGGAATGTGATGTATATGCAGGGGATCCATCACTCCTGAGTGTCACTGAGGAAATATTCTCCTCACAGGAGAGTGATTATATATAATCCTGGACATCTCCAGCCAGGCTAGCTGCTAAGTTTCACTCTGGGGGGTAAATGAAAGAACCCAAGTTCACAGGGGTTGATCCCGATTCCACTTATAACTAATAACTTTCTTTCCCCCGACTAGTTCTGCCTTTAATGGACATTTTCTGATAAAGAAGGACACGCATAGGAGTATATGGCTAATTTTACCATAAGTGATAAAGAAAAGGGCACAACCTCAATAGTTAAATTAAAAAATCTGCCATGATTTAGATATCCTAGAGCAGGAGACTATCTCCCCCTCTATCACACCAAATGCCCAGAAAACCTTTAATTTAGGCCGAAACATTGGCTAAAATTGAAAAATTATATTTTTTTTTTTTTTAAGATCCTAACTCAAGACTGAATTCCCAACCAATTAATCCTCTTCAATTATTAAATTTCTTAAAATATATGTTCTTCTATAAGCTGATAAAGAACATAAACTAAGTATTAAAGAAGTTCTACACCTAATATGTACTCTAAACTTTTTCGTTAAATGAATTATATGAAAGATATTACGTTTATAAATCTTCCCCTTAACTACCTCTCCTTCATTTCAGCAAAAAATTAAGTCACCTAACGGTTTGCATTAGAGAACTCCTGAATATCGAACTCAGTTTATATTTTAAATAAAAAAAGGCCCACCCAACCCTCAAAGTTACATTCTTAAATATTTCCAAACATGTATTTTTTAATTTAAAGAATTAATTTAAAGACATTAAAAGTTAGAAAATTACATCTTACTCATAATATGTTCTACACCTTTTATTCATAACTCAATAATAATGAATATTAACGATTTTTAATTTATCTCTCTCACACACTTCCTCTTTGTAACCCATTCACTCCCTTAACCGATTTCAGTCATTAACGAAATCATCAAACGGCTCTCAAAATTAGGTTACTTTACCTAAAACTTCCGAACATTGTCATATTGAATTGATTTTCTTAAGTAAAGTCTACTAATAACATTAACCAAAATGGCTAATTACTCAAATTCATGAGAACATTGAACTTTCTATTTGGATGGGAATAGCTACAGGCGTGTATCTTCTAAGTGAAGGAAGTTTTACCGATGCATGCAATAACTCGAAATTGAAGTGGAAGATAACGAATGAAGATACCGCAAGTTGTATAACAGTATAATTGGCATCTTCTGAAAAACCCCCTTATTCTCTCCTTGGTTATGTAATTGCTCATGCAATAAAATAATAATAAACCCGTTGATCTTAATGAAAATGAAGGATAAAGACTTCTCGTTTCACATAAATGTACCTAACGCATACAATGATATTTCACACTAAGATTTTTTCGAGAAGTTATGAGCAGGCTTATGTAATAAATAAGTAAACTCATAAAGGAAATTTATCTATTAAGAGTATTAGAAAAACTAATGAGTATCTAATGAGTATCATTTCTACCTAGTATAGGTAAATAATGGAGATTATTCTCCCTAATGCTTGTAACTATTTTTTTTTATTTTCCATTGGACTTCCCTTTTTATAATCCTATTTATGAATTAAAAAAAGGATGAAATATAATGCAATAATAAAATTTTCAGCCCTTATAGAATTTTTTTTTTCGAATTTATTACCATAGATACTGCTTCCAAAGATTGAAGACTTGTCGGGCACATAAACGAGCCAACGTTGGCGTAATGTAGCTTTCTCGTTGAACGTAAGACATACTGAAGGTGTCCTCTAACGGCTAATAAACGCTCAAGAGATGTCTTGTACTCGAAAGAGAAAAATCACAAACTTACAAAAGCAAGGCGAAAGAAGATCTGATCAGGTATCCTACACCTGGTTCTGCGGGTTTAAGTCCAGTCTAGAGCAAGTCTTTATAAAGAAAAAGCAGGGTTTCCCGGTGCCAAAGGTTCGAATAGGATAGCTAATTGTAAATAACATAAGCTCCATGACCCAAAATCATTGAGTGGGGGGAAGTTGAAAATAAAGTAAAACGAAAAAAGATTCAGATTGGCGTCTGTGTGGAAAATCTTAATATATAATTTTATAATTTTTTTTTTNCCTCGACCGAACCCCAACAAAAATCATCTTAGAATAATATCTACGGTCAACAAACTCTCTTTTTGAATTCCTTAACAAGTTTTTAATGGTGTGAGTAGGAAAACCATTGGACAGGAGGATAGTAATATTTCATCTTATTTCTCTTTATAAAACTAATCTATGACATTTATTTATAATAGTTGAATTTGACCTTATTATAGGAATTATTTTATATTTTCAGACTAAGCTTAGGATGGTTGACTTGCTGAACTGTATGATCTTAGTTGACGTTTTTGGAGGTTTGGTTGATTGTCGAGTATTATGGTGGAGAAATTAGTCAGGGTTTCGGCCAGGATCAGAAAAATAAAATGCTCCGAAATTGTTGGGTAATTATTTTTATTATTGTCGACGTTTCGACTTAACTTGTAAGTCGTCACGAGGGCGATAGCGATGCCTAGGGAGATCTCCGAGGGAGGTTTGTGCTCACATCTCAGAGAACTAAAGAACTAAACTGGCTTAGTAAGTTTAGCAGTTTAGTTGTGCACTCTGAGATGTGGCCATAAACCTCCCTCGGAGATATCTCCAGACATCACTATCGCCCTGATGATGACTTACAATTTAAGTCGAAACGGCAACAATAAAATGATTTCCTAAATTTTTTTTTTTTAGGGGGTATTTAATCCCACGTAAATTTTAACAATTATTAGTGCAAGGGAACAGAATAAAAAATCTAACTGTCCCAGCCAGGACTCGAACCTGGATCTCCTGCTGTCCGAGCCCGTGCGTTTTCCATTTACGCTATGACAGGTCTGATAAGTTATTTAATTCCCCGCACTAGTGTCGAGAGTCTAACCTCTGAGGCAGACTTGTCCTGGCTGGGACAGTTAGATTTTCTATTCTGTTCCCTTGCACTAAAAATTGTCATAATATATAATTTATTATAGAAGTATTGATGTTTTTTTATTTCCTAAAGTCATTGTTCTTTTTACGTTTTATGTATTCTTATGGGAAATTATTATCTTAACGTTTCATGTAATACTATGCATAGAGTAATTCATAAGGTAGACTCAAGTATATATAGTTAAATAAAAATGAAGATTTCAATTTAATCCCTAAGTAATATTTAATTTTTTTTTTTTTAAGAAAGGATTAATATATGTGTTTTGTTTTTGTTTTTTTTTTTGTTTTTTTTAAAGAAAGGATTAATATATGTTTTTTTTTTTTTTTTTATAAGTTAGCTAAAATTGATAATATTTTTTCACGAGCTAATAATGCTAGAAGCTATTATTTTTGGGAAGTTGAGGTTCAATATCTAGATTAAGTGAAATATCAGAAGGGGTAGATGAAAAAATCAAATTAAATTAATAAATTAAATTGATGTTATCGGTCTCATCTTTAGGGTCATTAAGAATATATTTATTGACGAATGGAAACACAATTTTCGGACCACTCAGAGGAAGTTTGTAAAAACTGCTTAGTGAAATAAGAAAGCCAAAAGAAAAATTGGGAAATGACCTTTATCTTCTACGAACCTTACATAATTTGTTGATAAATAAACAAGATTTCTGGGTTGAGTGACTCTTGGCCATAATTCAGAAACATAAAAGGCTCGACCCGTTTGAGAGCTGTCAGGGAATGAATTACAGCGAATCTAACCCAAAATTCCGGAGAGGTTTATGGGTTCTGGATATTTGGACAGGTTAAGGGGTGTCTTTGGGAGGAGATCCCTTCAAAACGAGGAACTGGACCAGCTATCGAATCTCTGGTTCTTCTGGAGAAGTGTGGCAAGCTGGAGAAAGGATGTGCTGATGTCCCTGGACCACTGTCCAAGGTCGCATGCTTGGATAACGTAGCCAAACGTAACTCCACTTGCGCAAGTGCGGGTCTTCCTGACGCACCTACGCCCAGGTGCATTTCTACCATCTTCCCTACACCTCCGCCATTAACAGCAGTCAATCCTATTTTCCCATCAGCTGGCGCCAAAACCCATTTTCCTCAACAAAACCCTATTTGGCCTCAGACATTGTTTCATCAAAACAGTTAGAACCCTTTTAAAGGTTCATATCATCATACTTCTTTTTTACTATATTTTTCTTCGTATTACAACATTAATTAACTTGAGGAGTGAATTTATGTCAAGAAAAACGTTTATGTGGTTCATCATTGAAGGTTGCAAAAAATAATTGTTTACTCAATGTTGTAATTGAGAAACATCGTTCTTATGAAGTGTGTTAAACCGTAATGACTATGTCTCTTATAAAAATCATAAAACAGCCCATAACCATTCTTTTTCATTTATCGAAATTCGTCATATAGCTGTTAAATGTATAAAAAAAAGTAGAATAAGTTCATTATTGAGCAAAACCGAATGAATATGATATAGTTTATATTAATGAATCTCACACATAGATTTATTTTTTATAAAGAACATATTTTAAGAGTTACAAAGAGAAATATAACCTCTAGATATAGTTGCTGCCTGTGCCGTAAACTTTATTTAAACGCATTAAAAGCCAAAATTACATGTTTAAGTTAATAAAATTTAGTATGTGGCTTAAAATAAAAATGAAAAAATATTTGAAAAAAGTTTAAAAAAATAGTTGAACTTGTTATAAACGAAATCAGAGAAATAAGCGTGAGGTATAACCTAAAATCTTCAGTTAGGAAACAAATATTTTTTTCAAATTTTGTGTTTAATCATATGAGATTTATTTTAGATGACACAAAAATTTCAAATATAAATATATTCATCATTTAGAATGCTGTGAAATTCGCTAGGTTTTCGCAGCTTCCGCATGATGGATTTTTATACATTTAACGTATTATGAATCCATAATTTAATTTTTTGAAAATCCGCGTAAGCTCTAACGTCTATTATCAGTTCGGGAAATCCGGGTTTTAAGAATAAATGATTATAATGTCATCGGATTCCTATCTGTCTATGACATGAGTAATAGTCGTTATTTAGAGGAAGAATGTCAACAGCCAATGCCCATGGCTTGTTCCCATTAAGGGTTCCTGAACGGGGAAGTGCATTGGAGATTGCGGGCTGTAAACCTATATGACTCTTCTTCGCGATACGAAAGGAAATTTATCGCTGGTTTTATAGGCACTAATCCCTCCCAGCTGAAGCGTTGAAAACCGCCAAGGTCGAACATAGAAATGATATAGTGTCGACATTTATTATCCAAACCTTGGTGGAGAAGTGTTCCAGATCTTCTCTTACATGACAGATAGTTTTATAGATAATTTATATCGATAATAGTAATAATATAAGTAGATTTTTAATTTACTTCTTTATCGATATTTTAGAAATATTGTTAAATTTATACTGTAATGAAATCAGTAATTTAATCATTTAGCTCAGAAATGATTTTGTCTTAAGAAGATATCAGGTTTCTTCCGTGGAGAGAATTTCTTGGATTAATAAAACCCTTAAAGTGTTATGGTTATTTAAGAATAAGGTAACAATCTGACTAACTCCATTAGAGGAAATTTCAGAGGAGTGTCTATCGGAGACAACAAGGATAAGGGATTGAGGCATTCAAGAAATTTGACAATTTACCGGGGTTGGCTGTCTGGATAAGGATAATGCAGAAGGATTTGTGAAATGATGCATTTTTACGAATAAATAAATCCTGTGCGATATGGCGGGATCGTCAGCTGAGCTATAAACTGTCTGAGGGATGATATTAATAATCTATAAAAATTAGAAAGTTTAATAATGTAATAAAAGAAAATTTAGAGTCGCGACATCTAATTAGAACACAAAAAGAAAAAACAAAGAAATTTATATACTTCTGGGAGTGAAGATCACCAATTAGATGAAGAAAGAATAGAATGTCTCCTCAACACACATTCCGCTGTTATTTAGGATTAGCTCCTTTCGGAAGGCTTTCATCATCAGAGCCACTCGGCTGCCTAGGAGATATAATCTCCAGAGAGCAGGGGCACTTTTAATTTCTGTTGTCCTTGAGTATGTCTGAGCAGGGAGCAGATAGCACTTGGACATTTACAGCCCGGCCTAATGAGACTGGAGACGAACAGCCTTGGTTGGTCCTGCAGTTATCTTGTTCCGACAGCTTCTTGAAAACAAATGTCAGGGCTCCTTGATCCTCCAGAGTGATGGCGCTCTGACTAACGGCCTGTTGCATTGTACTAGATCACTTCATAAATCACCTCTCATTGCGG
Source organism: Oncopeltus fasciatus (assembly GCA_000696205.2). Taxonomy (NCBI): domain Eukaryota; kingdom Metazoa; phylum Arthropoda; class Insecta; order Hemiptera; family Lygaeidae; genus Oncopeltus; species Oncopeltus fasciatus. Next base: position 880,073 of record KZ806908.1, on the reverse strand, counting down.
GGGCTAGAAGTAGTTCCAGTAACCTATCTAAATAGATTTTGTGTCCCACAAAGGGCAATATCATGGCCATTATTGTGGGAGTTTTCATTCTTAAAATCCAAAACCAATGCGAGAAAAATACTAGGCAAAATTTTGGTAAGGATTATTGGTCGGTCCTTTTCAGAGCCTTTCAAAATCATTTATAGGGCGATTATTAATTTCAAACTAGCACAAAACTTTATTTTCTAAATTATAAATGAGGCATATTAAATTAATCTTTTTCCCATTATATTTTTAACACTGAATTAAATGATTTTATTACTTTTTTTTTTAATTAAGAGAAATCATCACATTATGAGAACATCACATCGAGTCATCAAACGGACCCCGTATATAAACGGTGACGGTAAGTCAAACCAGATAGATCGAAATAAGATTGAAAGTCTTACAAGTCAGTGAAAACTTAAGGTTTCAAATAAATGTTTTATTTGGTTGTGGTTTTTTATCCCACGTAAATTTTAAACAATTAATGAGAGGGAATAGAATAAAAAATTCTATCTGTCCCAGCCAGGAAACGAACCTGGATCTCCTGCTATCCGGGCCGGTTCACTTACCAGTTGTGCTACCAGGACGCGCTAGATATCTCATTCCTGGCTGGGACAGATAGATTTTTTTTTATTTTATTCCCTCTCATTAATCGGTTAAGGTTTCAAACTTTAGACTAGTGGTTGGCCAAAAGAGTAAGTGGATGGGAAACAACTCCTACTTAAATTCCTAAATATCTTCATAGATGAACAAATAATAAAATTACCTGCAAAATAAGAGCCAAAATATATACTTAAATATTATGCTCAATAAATTGTTCATAATGATCAACAACTAAAATATTACCCCTGCCTCGTTCGGTACCCCATTAATGAGCTAAATGAATAAATTGTGTAAAGAAGCTCAAATAATTTTTTATCCTCAAAAACAGGGTAGGGTAATGTAGGAACATTTGTATTATATATACGAAATTCGCTAAACTGCCGCAGAAGACCTATTGAAGCATTAAAATAGTTTAAATAGTCACAGCAGATATAGTGATGTCCTCTAGCGAAGAATTTCGATAGGATCCATACTCTCCTGAGTCACGTACATCAAAGGACTTTAAGCGAAAGGTCATCCCAATACAAGCTAATAATAATGTGTAGTTTGAGAGGCAGCCGCCAGGGGCGTGCGAACTCCCCTCACGACCTTTCACGTACATCGAGTACATATGGAAAGTCAATGAAGTTCTTCCCGCTACAATATTTCATTAACTTTCGTTAGATCTTCTGAAATTGACGGTTTCTAAAATATTTCTTTCTTCGTTCTCCTCCGGAGTGTTATTTATATGAAAGATATCCTCTACAGAATTTCTGTAGGACTTATCACGTTTCTCGAATAACGATGTATTTTTAATTTGCTATTTTCACGGCATTTACACGTATTTATTTTTAAATCGTGGCTCTCGTATAAAAAAAAATTGCCATTGATAGAATTAATGATCAAAAATAGCTCCTTCGGGATTTACAAGTTTAAGGATAGGCCCATCTTGGGAAACAGGACACGATAGGATGGGTGTTCAGATTTGGGTGGCTGCCTTTAGATGCTCTGCGAAACCAAGCAGTTGAAAGGTGAAATAATACTTTTGGAATTACGACATTATACTAGTGGTGACATACTGCTTCTGGAACGTGTTACATTATTTCTGTGTTCCGTTAGTACTGATACATTTGCAGTATCTTGGCACTCACTCCTTTCAAAGCAGGGGTTCGCCATCACTTTCAAAGATGTCGTGCCGCTTGCTGGGACACTAATAGACATTGATCTTCGGCAAAGGTCGAGATGTTCCCAGAGGTGTTATTTATCAACACTTCTTGCTGACGGCGTTCCCTGATCTATCTGAAGTCTCTTTCCATTCTCGCAGCTCTCCTTCACTGTTAACCCAGACGGGATACTTGGCAATGAGCAAAACCGCAATATACCCAAGAAAGTTTAACCTATTTCATACTCTCAGTAAACATAATAACAGTACATCCATAAATATTTATTTTTTATTTTTGTATTTATTTATAATTTAATGGGAAAAAAAATGAGTACACTTTAAAAAGTATATACTTAAGCAGTCTGAAATAGACTGTTTCCTCAGTTCCCATATTCTTAATTAATACCTTACATACATTCATATCGCACAAGAGCAGCTTAAACTAAGCAAATTCCTAAGAATTGAAGATGAATATTATTATTTGAACTATAATGTAATCCTCCACAATCATAGACTAAATGACACAATATCAAAATTTATTTCTTCTGCTAGTATTTACCCTGAGGAATTGTAGCGTGCTCCAGAAGAAACCCACTGATTTTTTTTTTATTATTCATTCTTGAAGGAAGAAATTTTGAGAGCAGACATTGTCCCACTAAAGCCCAATGATCTGGAATTAGCAAAACCCAAGAAATACTCGTTGGTCTGCCTCATTGATAAATACATTCTTATCTAAGAATACAAATTAGAGGTGACACATATACAATCAGCCAGGGTAGCTTATGTGATCCGTATAGGTCTCATAATCCTGGCGGTGCGGGTTCAAATCCCACCCTGCCCAAGTTTTTATCGATAAATATAGGCCTGTCCTGAGCCATGGGTGTTTAGAATGGGATGGAAACCTGTAGTCCCTTTCTCTATGACCCTAGGTGGTTAAAAGGATGACTAACACTTTAAAAAATAAGAAATTATTTTTCTATAAATAAAATAAAAATATAGCAATACAATCTTTCTTTATAAAAATAAAACAAAGCTATAAAAACAATGCTCAAATATTTTCTGGGAGCATTAATTAGAGTAATCATTATTTAACCATGATTTTGAGATCAGATTAAACTTAAATCGCTTGAATTTCGTTAGTCTTTTTGAAGAACAAATTATCATTATTGGTATTAAATGAACACGTTTCAAGAAGTTGCTATAACCCGCCAAGAATTCCACTCATAATCCAGCATGTTATTGCTTCGTTAGAAAATCCACATTTTATTTTTAGAAATAAAGCGTTTATGTAGCTTCATTCCTTAAAAATCAACAGACGATACTGGAATTATATTTAGTGCTAGCTACTTGATAGTCGTGATACGAAATAACACCTCCGATGACAAGTAAAACCTTATGTGAATTAATGGTGGAGAAATTCGTCAAGGTTTAGGGAAGAATCAGAAAAATAAAAACTCCAAAATTTTTGGGTAATTATTTTAGTATTGCTAACGTTTCGACTTAACTTGTAAGTCATCATTAGTTTCGTTCTGCACTCTGAGGTGTGACCATAGAACTCCCTCGGGGATCTCTCCACATATCATTATCATGACCGTCACCGATGGTGACTTACAAGTTAAGTCGAAAAATTGTCAATAATAAAATATTTACTCAATAATTTTGGAGTATTTTATTTTTCGGTTCCTGGCCGAAACCCCGACTTATTCCTCCAGCATAATACTCGACGACCAAACAATCTTCAACTTAAGTGAAATAGTTAAGGTAAAACGTGGCACTGGTCCAGGCTTGGGGAACTGCCTGCGGTAACGCACTAGGGAACTGGAGAGGTAGACGCACCCGGGGTTTTCACTTCCCGCGTGTCCAAGAAGGGGGCGGAACTATGCGGATCCGTTCTTTGTCGGACCAGGAGGTAGCTCTCCACCAACGCCCACGCCAAGAGAACGAGAGTTTCCAATAGGAAGTCACACAGAATGGAAAATAATACAAGTATTGAAAGGGGGGGCAATCTTGGACTGGAGAAAGATTACGAAAATTGTGCAGACACGTGGGTCTATTTACTAACCTTTCTAAAGGGCTCCAACAAAGAAATGGACGACTCCAAATCTCGGTACACGGATAACTATAACAAAGATGGCTAATATTTCACAATTCGAGTAGCAGAGAAATAACCTGTGGCACTAGTTTACCAGATTTGTGTTGTAAATATGTGTCTCTTCTTCAGAAAAGCGCTCAGTCTTTTGAAGAGCGCAAAAACATTCCCTGAGTTTTAAGATCTAGAATTATTTATTACATTACCAGCTATTCAATGATCTCAGTACACACTGTTTCAGTTATCTCTCCTCAAATAATAATCAACCTCAATTTTATTCTGAAAAAATATAAACAAAATCCAACTTTTATGAGAAATGAAAAAAAATACATAATCAAATGGAGAATTTTTGACCGTAATTATTATTATTAGATTTTTTTTGTTGGGTTTCGGTCAATGTAGTTCCTACCAATCTACCTTGACCGAACCCCAACAAAAACATCTTATAAAAAATACATGATTTACAAACACAAACTTTTCTTTTAGCCTTTGATTACAAATTTCTTTATCTTAGGTAAAATATAATAGATTACCAACGGATGAATGCCTAGCCTCAAGCTAAATATTTCTACGCCACATTATCTCCAGAATTAAACTTATTTATATTTTATTAAAAATTTGTTGTCGAAAATTGAGGTTGAATGTTAAAACGTTTCCGAACTACTTATCCAGAATATGTTTTAATTTCATAATTTTTTTATTAGCCTTTTAGTCAAAATTAATGGCAATCAATATCTAGAATATTGTATAGTTTAAGATGTCTTTAAAACTCAAGTTAAATGTAAACAAATAATAATAAATATGTTGCCAAGTAAATATTTTATTGTCATACCCTCCATTGTCCGTCTTCATTGGTTTCTGTGAACCAACAGAAACCAATGAAGACGGGACAATGCAAGGTATGACAGTTCTATATTCATTGGTAGTGGAAATAACCTTTTAGATTATTTACCTAAATTTTTTATGTTTATAAAATGGATTTTTTTTTCTTTTAGCATAAAACTTAATTTTCCTGTTGATTTTGAATAGTTAAACTTAAAATCGCGTTGAAACCTAAACCACGAACTTGGCAGAATAGGTGACAAATAAAAAAACTGGAATTTTATAAGGGGAATTTACATTTTAATTTAAATAAAATTAGGTATAGTCCCAATTTTTATGACTTATCTTTAAAACTTCTGTTCAAAAACAAATTAGGTCTCCGTTTAATTTCACACATATACATATATGTATACACACACACACACATATATATATACATATATATAAGTGTTTTTTTTAATTTATACTTTATATTAGAAACACATTGCTATTAACCTTTTTACATAAATGGTGCAGTTATTTAAATGTTTTTCATTGTCTTTCACTTTCATTATACTGATTTTTTATTTAAGCAAATCATTATTAATTTATTTTAAATGTGATCTACTACTTATTGGACGGTTGATGACTTTACCTCTTACGATGCCATTATATAATTTGGCAATAAGCCGAGGGAATTTAAATAAAAACTCTTTATTTTAGAAAATTGTTATCATTATTATTTTTACAAAATTGTCTAAATTTTGGATACTAATAGATACGAGATCAAGAAGAACATAGATTTTTCTTTTTTTTTAATTTTCCATACAACAGTTATCAGAGAAATTCATTAAAATTAGTCGTAATTTATTTTTAGTTGAAAAAGTGAAATTAGCCACGATGTGTGACAGTGATTATAATTTTCACTACGCAGTCTCTAAATGTAATTCCAGCACGTATAAGTCGTACACACACTCAGATAAAATCAAGGGAACTGGAAATGCTAGCTCCCACGTGAGTAAGATTAATATTTGCCGGAAAATTACTCGCAAAATACATAAATATCGGGAATTTACTCCTTCTCTGGATCCATAACTCCACATCCAGGATAGGGAACAGCCTAAGAAGATTACCCTTTGGGGAATGGGGTGAGTGACGTAAGTCCGGAGGAGTTCAGATTGCGAATATCGTCATCACAAAAACCCTAATGCTCGTCGCGCTGTTTTCTTTGACGCAGCCCATCCTTGCTCGAATATCATTAGGATGGAGATTTGAGAGGGGGAAAAACTGCCGTCAACCTCTTCCACAAGAAGTACATCGAGTACATATACGCGGCTAACAGTAGGCCTCTGCTATTCTACCCCTAAGCGTTACAAGAGGGAAGTTTTAAAAATAAATTGTTAATTAAAACTCTGGTTCCTAAAATTTTAAAATTTCTCACAACTGATTGAGTTGATTAAAGATAAATCATTTTAGCAGATCCTCCTAAGAGGAATCAAACTTTTAGCAAAACTATGATGGCGTGAAAAATTTTTCATCGTCACTTATCTTACATTGGAGAATATATATATATATATATATATATATATATTTACGCACTCTAGCGTCAATTTTTAAACTAATGAAACTAAATTCGTTATTTAAGTTCATTATCTCAAAATAAATAATTCTTGATTAAAATAGTATTAGAAGTAATTAGGGGGGAAAGGGAGGGCTTGATAAGGAAACCATCTTTTATAATTGTAATATCTTCGATTTATTTTAGTTACGAACAAATTTAAACATCAAAATATGTGTAGCATATAATTCTTGCGTGAATGTTTTATAACATTTTAAAGAGAGACGCTCGCTAAATAATAACAACTTCAAAGGATTAGTGGTTCTCCACTCTATTTTCCCGGTCAGTCTAGAGTAAACAATAGTGGTTTTAACTTTTACACTTATTCTTCTCTCCGGCTTGTGCATTAAACTTCCTCATTTACTTTTGTTTATATTAATAAAACATGTTAAAGGAATACCAAGATTTAATATCTTTTTGGGAGCGTAACAGGTGTAAGGTTATAACGTTTAGATTCTGTAAAACAATTTCACTAAAATACCACTTTTAATGAAGAAATTTTCGTACGTAACAAAGATGTTTAAGCGCTTCCACTACTCTTCCATCCCGGCTTGTCTAGAGCTAAGTATATTCGTCATAACTTTTTTGGTCATTGTGTTCCCGATTATGCAGCTCCTGCATGTCGGATGACCATATTATTGACTGCAAATCAGATATGGTTTGGAATTTATTGAAGGGAATTATTACCGGTAACATGGATTCATTGGAAGCTGCGATTTCAAGTCAGTAAAACAGGCTAACCATTTCAAACAAGAATAAAACGGATGAGAAAGGGTACTAAAGAAAGGAAATATTAAAAAAAAAAAAAAAACAGCTCAAATACGTGCTACATCATATTGAACTTTCTTATCCTTACGTATCCTTGTTTATTTATGAAGCACATACATCTGATTGACCCCCACAGGAGAAATATATAGTTTATACTTGTACTTATAGTTTGTAGGTTATAGTTTGTACTTATAGTTTGTACTTGTATAGTTTGTACTTATAGATTGTATAGTTTGTACTAAGCACGCATTTGAGTGCAGTTCTAGGCTGCAGGCGCCGAATCCAGTCGACTTTCCCAAAACCCTCGTTGCATTTCCCGCTGAAGACTGGGACGGCGTCTGGGAAGTAGTCGGCTTCCTGAGAACCCAGGATCCTAATGGCCTATTACGGGGTAGTTACCTCACATGGGTTACCTCAGCTGCTGCAAGGAACACTGAAGTCTTCGCGAAAAGCATCTGCACATAGCTCCCATGCGATGAGTGCCACACACATCAGAATTTTCTTACACCCCTATATATCCGAATTTCTGCTTTGTTATTTATATAATATCCTAATTTATGGATTCTACAGTATAATTCTTTAATGTAAGAATGCATGTATAGCGACCCAAGAAAAATGGTTGTATGAGAAAACAAACCACTTTTGACATTGATAGAACTTAAAAAGCGCTTGAGAACAGTTTCAGAAAGTTACATATCGCTTCGGTGAGACAGGTCAGTTCCTTGGCTTTTTAAACACTTTAAGGAATCTATCAAATTTAAATTTTATATTTTACTTCCTGTTTTTGGTTTTAACTATCAAATTATTTAGTTGAAAAACAAATTTGGATTTTTATGTGATAAAGTCAATAAGATAAGACAAAAAGATAGACATTTTATTTAATTTCCTCCCCGTACGTTTAACATTTTAGTTGATTAACTTATTGACTCTGTAATCTATAATCTGTAAATTTTTAGTATAACCTCTATTAACCCCAACAATCATAAATTACATTATTGTTTTCTATTTTTCAGGGATCTTGGCGTGGGTATTCGTGCAATGCGCAAATGGAAGAGCTTCTACCAGGGTATGTTCAATAACTTACTACTTCAATAAATGTTGTTCAATTTCAATTTATAATTTGTTTTCTTTTGGAGAGATACATTTGTGATATTTACCAGATTTCCATCGAGGAAATGAAACCAATCAATTACATAGGTAAAATAATGTGGCTTTTGAAAATTTTCTCTGGCTCTTCGTTGGTCTTGCAGAGGAGAAGCCAAAAACCCTCTCACTCTCATTAGCTTAAATTTTCACTAAAGAATTAACGGATGGTTTGCGAAGTAAATCACAACCGAATTTATTTTAGCAAATTTTCTGTGAGGAGATAAAGTTATTCAAATCGATATCCAACTTAGAGAAAGCTAAAAATATGTTCAATTCAAAATAGCAGTTTTTTTTTTTTTTTTATAATGTGAAAATTATTAGATAATTAGCAATTTTTAGTGCAAGGGAAGAGAATAAAAAAATCTAACTGTCCCAGCCAGGACTCGAACCTGGATCTCCTGCTATTCGGGCCGGTGCATTTTCCATTTATGCTACCGAGACAAGTCTGATTTAAAAGTAAATAACGAGAGTCATTTAAACAGCTTGACAATGTCAGCTCCTCCGAGCATAAGACGATATATTTGTCGGCCTCGGAGGTTAGACTCTCGATACTAGTGCGGGGAATTTAATAACTTATCAGACTTGTCTCGGTAGCGTAATCGGTAAATGCACCGGCCCGGATAGCAGGAGATCCAGGTTGGAGTCTTGGCTGGGACAGTTAGATTGTTATTCTGCTCCCTTGCACTAAAATTTGTTAAAAATTACGTGGGATTAAATACCACAAAAAAATTATATTTAATAAATAATTAGTTTTGTTTGACGTTTTATGTTCTTAATTGTTTTTAAAATAAACCCATATTCAAGATGATTGTAACTATTACTTCTTCAGTGCTCCTACCTCCCGATATTATCATTAATCTTCATAGCCTCCTTCAGTATGCAAAATTTATCTATACATGAGTTACATAAAACATGGAATATCTGTTCAGATTATGCTGCTCCAACGAGAAGGTTTTATTAATTACAATTTTTTTTTGTTTATTTGAAATCATTCGTAGAAATGGCGACAGCCATCTCCATTGGGATGTCTACTTCAGAATAAAAGAAATGTTGGATTACGAGATAAAATACAATTCAGAGAAGATGATACGCAATGTATCGTGGGATATGGAAGCTAACGTTAGTTGTCTAGGGGGAGAGACCGAATGATGAGCGTACTAATGCTCTCTTTCCTAAGTCTGACCCGTAGTCCGCCCTTTACCCAGCAGAGGTCTCTTCTGTTCTTGCCTCACGAGTACAGCTCGTAAATCTCCTCTCATTGACGGAAAACTGTACAGAACTTACGTCCGACTGATGGCTGGGATTGGCCAAGGGGGCGAACGGAAACCGTTCTTAAGGGAACGTCTTTCGAATGGCGCACTTAGGAATCCGACCCGCAGCCGTACATTATAGCCTCTGATTATAGTTTACAAAGACACCCCGAGTGTCGATAGTTTGTTTTGGAAAAAGAAGTTAAGGAGTTAGCCTAACCTAGACAGGAGAAATAGTCCAGAGATTGGTGTCAGACAGGAGAGAACTGTTATCATTGCCAGAGCTGCAGCCAAACAAGAAATAAAACTAAAGAATCAACATTTTTGCTCATTTGTCTTAGCAAATAAAACTATTAATGTTGGCAAGACTTCAAATTTTTTTCTACTTCTTGATAAAAATATTTTTATCTTTTAATATTTTGCCCAGTTTATCAGAATTACTTCACTAGGGAAGGCATTTTGGCGGAAGGAAATATGGCGGAGTGCCTTGGGAACAACTTGGGCTGTTAAACTTACTTAAAAAATCAGGTACCATATAGCCTGGAAAATCTAAATTAAAGAATGAGATATTATTTATTATTTTAGTTTATTAAAAATTCATTAATTTAGGTTGTTATAGTGGTCGAAATAATCCTGATTCCTGTATTTTATTAACTAATTTATAGTAAACATATAGGGCGTAATAACCTAAAAGTTGATTATGATCTGACTGCTACTACTAAAAAGATATTTTTAAAATATGGATCAATGTTACACTTAGAAACAAGCTCCATCCTCCTCCGTAAGGGGATGAACTATTTTTTTCTCACAGAAAAGAATCAGATTTACTGAAGTTCAAATATAAAACCACATTTGAATAGTAAAAGCTGTTGATGTCATCACGGTTGAGCTACCTGGACTGAGCAGGCATCCCACGTTTCATTAAAGTTAGAGATATTTAAAATTAAGTTCCTAAACATGAGATTATACAAGTCATTTAAACTAAAAAGGACAATGAAGATAAAGTTATATTTTATCAAGGTAAAATTTGGTCTAAATACCGAATAAGATTGCTCTAATTTAAAAAAAGAGCAGGCTCTGTATCACACTTAATAATTTTTTTATATATATTTTTTAATTAGCAGTTTTCCTTAAAATAGTATTAAATTCTTTAAAATATTTCGTAGCACTAATAATAATGAAGACATTAGTATCTTAGATCTTCCCTTGTATTAACCCCCTCCCCCTCTCATTTATCTCATTTCAGCAATTAAAAAAGTCACCTATCGGTGTGTGATAATACCAGATTTCTGTCATTGGTTTTGGATCAAAATCGTTCAACACAGAAACAAAATTTACCATTTAAGTTTTTTTGTAAAAACGTTACACGAATGAAGGACGAAAATTGGAGGGCTAAAAAATACATAATTGAAAACTGAATATTTTTTTCAGTTCAAAATGGAGACTAGACAGAACATTTTAACATTATTAAATGATTAATAATTAATATTTTTTGTTGGAATTCTGTCAAGGTAGATACAAAAAAAATACAAATTCAAAATAAAAAAAGTGTATTTTTTTAAAAATTATCTGCCGACGTTTCGGCTTACACTGTAAGCCATCTTCAGGGCTGTAGAAATACGTCATGAGAATACAATAATCATTTACAATATAATAATATAGAATTGCCATAATGTAATTTGTGATATCAAAATTATGAATGTAGAAAGCTATGTAAGAGAATTTTTTTTAAAATACACTTTTTTTTTAAATTTGTACTTTTTTGGGTCTACCTTGACCGAACCCCAACAAAAATCATCTAATAAATAATACCTATGGTCAAAACACTCACCATTAGAACATTTTAACGTTAATTTTTATTTTATACAACCTTTGTGCTAAATTATTTTCAAATATAGGTTTATTTTTTTTAGAACATTCTATGACATGTAATCCTCCACAATTTAAAATACATGTTTTTTCAGTAAAAACAAATATATATTGTGTTTTATTTATAATTAGATATGCGCTCCCGATTGCCAAAAAAAAACTTTTTTTCAGGTAATCTCTCCCCCCTAATCATCGGATTACTGAATTGCGAGTTAATTTAAAAGCAACAGGTCATATTTTATAAAAGCAAACAATTGAGGCTTCTTAGTCATAATTAAAATTAACGGTACAGGTAAACCCTAATTCAAATTCTTTTTATAATAGCTATTTATATTTTCTAGCTTCTACTATGTAGAATGTTTTTTACTAAGTAATATTTTCAAGGCTTATTAGTGAATTTTTAAAACTAAAATAATTTGGGGTGGGGTTTACCTGTACATTTAATTTTGATTATGACTAATGGCTGGTTCTTACTGTGACTTAGAGTTCGCCTTTACAGAAATCGGATGTATTGGAGGGAGAGATAACCTGAAATGTTTCGGCCGTAGAGAGCGACTATTTGATTTGACAAGAAAGACCGGGAACTCTTCCGCGAAAGAAATTGCAAACTCTGCGCATCGCATACGTGGCGAGGAAAAATGGCCGTGGCGAATGGGCAAACCCCTCTGTACCGGCGCTGAGGCCCGGACACTGGTATTGTACCTGTGCAGACGTCGGGGTTCGCAGCTGTGTCCGGCGAAAGGCGTGCGCCCAGCTGACGGGAGGCAATCAGTGGCTGGTGAAACCCCCCCAACACATCAGCTGATTAACATCTTATCAGGGAGCCGTCTGGCTTATCGGGCGGACACGCCCCTCTCCATCGCCCATCCATTGTTGGCCCCTAACTAACCCCTGCTATTTTTACAGGCACTCATCGGCCATTGCCCCATACACTCTATTCTCCATTAGCAATCTTCCAACAACAAGGTCTCGTCATTGTTACTCTCAGCAGAAGCAGAGTGAAGACCCAACATAGATTGACAATGGCATTTATCACTTGTGCAACAGTGGGAGATTCTGAAATTTTTAAAGGAAATCTAATTCTTTGCAAGGACACTTTATGTTATAGTTACATGGTATTATATTATGTTAGGTAGCTTGAATAACCTAGCGCACATTAGCTAACGTTTTTCGGCTAAATACTTTTTTTTCACAGCTAACTTGGCGCCTGTTACTGTCGGCTTTCTATAAATTCCAATCTATAGTTTATTATTTTCTGTAAACACTAATCAACCTTAGGTAGCTACTTTCCACATCGAAGGATTAGATTTTAATGATCGGTACTCCATAACTTAAGGGTCATGTACTGCTACGTACGCCAGAATAACTTACCACCCGCTGTAAATTTATTTAGCTGTATTTTTAATGGAATAGGGGTTTACCTAAACAGTTAATTTTAATGTTAAATGAATTTTAAACATTTATTCTTTATTTAAAAAGATGTAGAAAGTTTTTATTTTTCTTAAAAAAATTTGGCATATAGCTTTTAAATTTAAAAAGATAGTGATTTAATTATTATGTCATTATCGGATGAAAATAAAAGTGGAATTGTCTGTAATTTTAAGAGGAAATACAAAAAGTATTTTCATTGCATCGGACTTAATATTCAGTTTAGTGTTGTTATTTAACAAAAAAAAAATTTTTTTTTTAAATAATGGATATATTTTAAAAGGTTGTATGTATACAAGTTCAAATACAAATATACGTAAACAAATTAGCTTAGTTTATGTAGCTGCTGCGAGACGGACTTTTATTTTTTTATATTCAATTTCATAATTTATTTCATTTAAGGCATCAAGTTATTTATATTGGTGAATTTTCGTGGCTTTGATAAATGTCTTAGATCTTCCCTAATTCAACTTATAAAAGCTTGTTTGCTCATACGAAACCCACTATGACCGTATCAGCTTAGTGCCCACAATTTCTAAAATAAAGGAACCTCATTTTGTAAAAACATTTTGGATTTAAGATTCTTTCAGCAAAGCGTTAGATGACTTCGTTGAAAACTTAAAATCGAGTATAGCAGAGGAGTTTTTTGCAGAAGACAAAAAGTACAAATCATTATTGTCCTCGTTATTAGTAGTGATACGAAAAATATAAATAAAATAATAAATTGAACGTAATTTTCTAGAAATGAATTATTATGTGAATGTTTAAGAGCCTAGCTAAAAAATTAAACAGTGCCCCATATTTTTTAACGGCCCAGCAAACCATAGCGGATAATTATTTCTCCTCATTCTTCTCTCTTACTTGTAAGAGAAAGTTAGCCATTATCTATGCTTCTCTTTAGCAAATTAAAAAAGAAACATATTCCTTAAATCTACTTAATAGGAATATGCAGTTTCTGCGAGTATGACTTGTCTCTTTTTTGTACTTACAGCAAAGAGGAAGGAGCTATATAGATGCAACCAGGCAATTTATTCTAAATTAGGGGTTCTAAAGTTGGAAGTTCTTGGCGGATATTTTGGGATTAGTTCAAACTCTTCTGATTAAAACTCAAAAAGAAGTAAACGAAATTTAAGAGCACTTAAGAACACCACATACTCATGGTGTAGACCGCAGGGCAGACATTCCTTGAAACAAGCCAGTCCAGGACCCAGGAAAGTGTAACAGTTCCTCTCAGAACCTTTAAAGCAGACCGGCATACCCAATTTAAATATAGAATTTAGTTCTTGTGGAAATTATCTGTATTCTACACTTACCTAAGGGTGTTATACATGTTATTCAATGAAATGTAAATTCTTGTATTTATCCCACATTCGTGGTAGTATTGACAGAGCTACCTAATGAGAATTATTTCGGCGCTTTAACAATTGCTGTACAAAATGAAAATAAAGCCGAAAGTAAAGGTTAATAGGAGGTATAATCCGAGAATTGTGTGACTTCTCTAAAAAAAAAAAAAAAAGTTAGAGCTGCAGATTGCTCATTACAGGAGTAAATGCGCTTACACAGCGGTTCGCGGGGGCTATTTCAGTCGAAATATGGGTAATGTCGGATACAGGCCACATGTCGGATTGAAGTTGAGCAATCTAGCTAGCCGTTGCGACAACGAAACGAGACACTAATCTCTGAATACTCCTTGACACTCCCCGAAATGGTTACGGCTGGGATCGCCCAGATTACACCATTATAGAGGGTGACATCCAGACAACCATTACCATAGCGTCACTGGACCCGCCCTCCTGCTAGTGCAAGTGTACTTCAGGTTTCCTCGAGTAATGTAACATGCCCAGGAAGTGACGACCCTCATAACGTGGCATGAAGTGCATTTGAATCGTTAGCTACCCACCATACCAATCCAGTTTTAGTATCCCACAGCAAAGCTGTTGCTGTCAAGAACAAGGAGGTTGTAAAACGCCATTCTCGCTTATCAGGAGAGTGTTTCTAATGCTTCTATTGCTTCCGCCTCTATTTAGTCAATCTATGAAACGAAAGTGGCCATAATAATAATTTTAAAAAACAGTCCCGCAACAGGCCATGTCGGCCCAGAAAGGGAAATACTAGATAAAATAAATTTATTTCAATAATATTTAAAATAAAACATTTATTTGTTTATTCTCGACCCACGGAACACTAGAGAAAGCGTTTAACAATACACCATTTAGGACACCTGGTTCTTTCCCCATTCTGTGTTTTTTCTCGGGGCATATCAGGAATCCTCTGGGTCATTACAAAATGAATGCATAAAAAGAAAAAAAAAACCAACTGTGCACTGAACGTGGGACCTTTGACTCAGGAGCCCAATATCACTTGACGCTGCGGGCTGTTATTAACATGATTACAGTGAAGTTTACTCTATGTTTGCTAGCTGTAATCTAAAAATGAAAACCCGCTCTGTACTATGATTATATAAAATACGGTGACTTGTAATGAGGCTCCACTTTCACACCGTAAGTGTTGGTATAATATCCATTTAAAACCATATTTCCAATGGATAATTGTCTATATGTAACTATTTTCTTTCTTTGACAAAATTTTTTTTGAGAATCGAATCAACTGTATTCAATTTTTTTTTTTTTTTAACTAACTGAATACCTAAAACCATGTATACGAATTGTTGAAACACACCTGTTTTAAAATATGCCTTCGAAGCTATATATTATTAAATTTATACAGAATTCTGAATTATTTGTTTTGCATTGGTGGAGAAAGGAGGGAAGTGGTTACAGGGCGTCCGAATTGAAAACATTTTATTTATTTATTAGGGCTATGAAAAATTTTCGGTCAGGACAGTGTTTTCTCAACTTTATACAGGTCCTTTAGAGCAACATAAAACAAATGTCCCACCGTGCCTGTAAATAAATAACTATCCAATACATTTCCATTATAGTTTTAACAGATATCATTTAGAGCAGAATAAATTTCATACAAACAAACCTGAAAGTATGAGAGAGATTAATCTTTAAATAATAGCATTATAAATATATTTTATGAGTGACAATGTTAATTACTATATACAGTTAAGCAGTTGTAAACTGAATCGAATCATTAACTAAACATGATAATGATGATTGATAACTTGTATAAAATTATGAAGAACAAAAGCATAGTGCAATTTTTTATTAATAATTACTTTAATGTTTTTTTTTTAAATGTAAGTATTTTCGTTCAATAAAGAATTTAAGAGATATTAACTATTGCTGATTTATCTTTCCAAAGATCTGATTTCAATGATTATAAAATTCATAATATTGTACGTAAGCAACTCTTTGAAAATTCCATAACGTAGGACTTGTGTAAGCTAGGCAGATTTCTTACATATTTAGATGGATATTGATAAGAATAAATGACTGATCTGATCATTCATTCACTGAATGGCCAATGGGCTTAAAAGGTATTAATTAAAAGGTATCTAAAGGTAAATTCTATACTCTTAGGAAGAGAGGAGTAGTAGAAGCGCTCATTGTACTTAGTTACGTTCCTAAATTAATTAACATGTTAATTTGTGTTTTTAAATTATGGAAAATTCTATGAAAAAAAATTTTTTTTTTTTTTTTTAACCTCTAAGGATATGAGTCGATGAGAATTCGGTCACTAAAATTTTAAATAATACACTACAAGAGCTATAGAATTTACTGTCGATGTGAATATATTTATAAAAAATAAAAAACAACCAAATGTGGCACACAATTTTGAATCCCTCATTTCTAATCAAAGGTCTAATTTCGCTAGGGCACCAAGATCTTCAACCTAGTGAAAACAAAACGGTGACTCCCACGTAAATTTTCAAGTTAAGGTTGAGAAATAGGCACATTTTCATGTCCAAATAAGATAGTGTGTAAGTTTTAAAAGTAAAAATTGTAAGAGTTACAAATAATAGAGTTTTGTTACAGATTACCATTCTCTCTTAATGTAGAAAACCATTTTCTTTTCTTCTTAAGTTCAGGAAATAGAAATATTCAAAGCTTGATAGGTGGCATAGTTTATTTTACTAACAAATTAGATTTTATTTAATAATATTTTTTAAATAAACATAATATAAAACACAACATAAATTAAATATTGCAATTGGGGGAGTGGGGGAGTGTGGAGTTTTTATCAGTCAGTTTTACAAGACGACCCTTTGTCCTTATCGCATTTTAAGATTAAATTGATTATTGAATGATTATATATTAAATACTTTTCATTTTAATTTAGGAAATGTGCTTAACCCGCTTAGTGCTTACTTATCTAACTTTTTTATTTTATCTCCATGAGGGTAAATAATTTTTTTTTATTTATTTATTCATTAAATGATTTATCCATTTTTGAGACGGACCGAATGTCTAAAAAGGAATTTTAGTTATTTAATAAGTATTAGCCTCCCTTTCAACTACTTGTGAAGGGATGAGCTATCTGCAGGTAGCCCCTATAAATACCCATGGCTCAGGACGAGACTTTATTTATCAATAAAAGATTGTCCGGGGCGGGATTTGAACCCGCTGTGCCAGGATTGCGAGACCCGAACGGATCCCATGAGCTACCCTGGCACCCCAAAAGTAACTTTACAAAAATCGGTAGCGGAAATGAAGATATGAAATTCTATCTATGAACAGACATGGTCATTCATTCAATGATTCCTATATAGTTATTTCTCTGTACATCCAGCGCTGGGACGACTGAATTATACGCTTTATGAAAACGCTTATTCGTTACAAGAGGATCATTTGCCCGGGAACGATTGTGTTTTGTTTATCATCATCGTCATCACCATCTCCGATCCGCCATGGCTCATTTTCAACGAGGTTACCGCATTCCTCCCGGCGCTGCTTTTACATAATTGTTTTTTTTTTGTTTTTTTTTGGCAGGAATTCATATGCAAGGTGGATATCCTCAGACCCCAAGGGATTCTTACACAACGTAGAAGATGGTAGGGGTTCGGTCTGGGATCGCACAATGGAAGGATGATGGTGGGAAACTTTTTCTTCAGTCCCAAAACTCGATAGATTCAGATTATGTTAACAGAAGGCGGCCCAGGTGATTATGGGCACATCTTTACACATATAATAACGTGTACAGATATATATATAAAGTATATACAGAAAATGAAATACTCGCGGCTGCGATATATAATAGACAAGAGAAGGTGAGATAAAGAGTGTAGTGAAAACACAGAGTAAAATTTTTGGGGATTTCTCTCCCTTCGTCAGTGAGGAGTGAAGAGAGACTGGCTCTTTCATTGTTTAGTAACTCCTTATTAGCTTAGTGGAAATAAAAATTATTCGAATAATAATTATCTCAAGAATAACGATAAAAAGTTAACTAATGCTTGGAACAATGAACTGTCTTAAAATGTTTGTACGTGATATAAAAAAAAAACATTAAAAAAACGATTGTACACTTACTAAAAATGTTTGAAAGTATTCGTTTTGTTCTTACGGATCTATCCCTACAAGGTTTTGGATTTAACCTCATTGAACTTCTATTTACTGCGCACTCGCAAAACCCTCACACATACATAGGAATTCCGAATGTTACCATTAGTCTGAAAAATTATTTTTAAGGTTATTATGTTGTTGAACAAGCTTTGGAAGTTATTATGTTTCTAAGGAGGCTTGAGCAAAAAAAAAAAAAAAAAACTCAGTAAGTATTTTTCTACATCAGCCATTAGCGTATGGTATATCCAGAAAACAGCACTGGGGAGAAACAAGTTTGTAACTGAGGTTTGTGATTCCAGCGTTCAAAGGAAATATTTGAATAAAAACTGAAACAAGATCTTGAGTACAAACATTCTGCAATCAATTTTAATTTATTGGCCATATTTATCAACATTCTAAATAAAAATTTTCTTGCGTTGGCAAACCACAATGTATCACACTAGGATCAATCAACTTCTACAATAGTGTTTGATGGTTTCAAAACATATAATTGTGGAAGAGATTAAATGATTCAAGAAATATACACAACGTGTCGATGGAAATAGACAATTGTTTCAACACCTGACAGACAATTGAAGTCCGCAATTGCTCGAAAATCTGTGGGAACTTGACGATAGTTGAAGTTTATGCAACGCCTTACAAATCTGGGAATTTATTTCTTAGCAGAGCTGTAATCTATGGAAGGCAGGACCTCATATATATATATATATTCATAGTTGGTTAATAGCCAATCAGTCCATCAGTCAATCTGAGACCGTCTCAAATCGGAAGATCAATTTAAGTACTATGGAATCGTAGGATTTGATTTACTTTACATGTGAGCTTTTGACCTACTGTTGAAGTTTGCAAACACTGATGACACAACAACTTGTCAAACAGAAAAACTTCCTTTTATAGAAGTATTACTTTCTATATCTAAATATTGGACGAAAAGTCCGTCACAAAACATTAAATCATTCCAGCCTGGCATATAAGATAAGACAAAAGTCAAAATTA
Organism: Oncopeltus fasciatus; assembly: GCA_000696205.2. Lineage (NCBI taxonomy): Eukaryota > Metazoa > Arthropoda > Insecta > Hemiptera > Lygaeidae > Oncopeltus > Oncopeltus fasciatus. The sequence goes on along the minus strand of KZ806908.1, from coordinate 860,872 downwards.
ATTTTTTGCCCTTGACTTTTAAGATGATCCCCTACTCCTTCAATGTGCATCAATAACAATATCACTTCTTCTATTTTTGTATTTAAAAGTAGCATGCAAAATTTCATTAAGAATAACAACTGATAGTCACTTCTAATAATTTAATGTTAAGGTAAAACCCCACTTCTATTTGCTAAATTTCGCTTTGCAACTACTTAAGTACTTATTTTATCAAAACTAATCTCTGTTAAGTTTTATTGCTCTAAACGACCGCTACATTATAAAATGTTTTTTAATTACATTTGACATTCCAGTCTATCACCCACTTTTATTGGCTTGATTTTTCTCAATAAAAGAAAATGAGGCCCATATCAATAATTTAATAGATTTTCGCTATGCAACTAATTTAACAATACAAAATAAAATATCCACTCCCATAAAATTTTAATAATAAAACTCCTGTTTTCCAATTGACTCCAGTGGGTTGTAGGTGTGAAGGAACCTGTGTTTCTCCTGAATCAGCTTATCAGTTCCTTTCCCTTCTATTATTCGAAAAATCATGTTCATATAAATAATTCTAAAAGTATCATCTATCTCTTTATTCACACTAATACTCCTCCCTTCCTGAATTACATTAACAGCCATAATATCAGTAATTAGATTAGGTAGCCAATTAGTTATTAAATACATGTATTAATGTATAATAACAGAAAATGAATAAGTAAAATATCCTGATATTGCAATGATATTAAACTGCATTACTTAAGTTAACAGCTGGAATTTTCTTTCCAAAATTTACTAGCTAATTTTTAACATGAACTACTTTTAAATGACATTATTAAAGGTAGAACTGTTCTATAAATTTTTTAGGACAATAAAGCTTGCAAAACTTGGATTTATCATCCTTAAAATATTAGTCAAATTTTAATATTTAATTATTAATATATTTAATGGGTTTTAAAATATCTTAAATGATTATTAATTAAGAAATTATCACCAATACCATTTTCTTTTACATTATACCTACAAGAGACCTATTATTATAATGATATATGGTTAAAAATATTCATTATTTTAACAATAAGTATGAATAATTGAAGTTTATATTATACAATCAACACTTATTTTGTTATATTAATATGTAAAATACTTCAGTTCATTAAGAGACAATATAAAAATTAGAAAAATCTGTTAAAAATTAATTAAATCTTTCAAATTAAATTTGTATATTATGTATATATGTATATTAATATTACTTAATACTTGTCA
>KZ806908.1:813937-830925 GCA_000696205.2 Oncopeltus fasciatus | reverse complement strand
AGTATGTATAGAAATTTACCCAATTTAGATAATATCAGTTATAAAACATAACTTATAATAATATACAACAAAAACATCATAAACATATAATGTAACTTATATTGTAAATATAAGTTATTTATAAAACTTAAATTAACAATAAAAGTTACATTATATATTTCTGATAAGTTTATGATTATTATATAAATATGCAATTTTTGTAAATTGCAGACATTTTATTTAAAAAAAATTTATATGAAGAAACTCTGCCTGCGGATGTGGCTGAGCCCCGTTGTCTGTCCCTAGCCAGGATAAAGTCCTCCTTTATCCTGGCCCTCCTCTGGGGAGGAGTATCAACCTCGTAAAAAATAGCAGCGGCCACAAGAGGCCTGGCTGGTGTCTTCGTGTCAAGGGATCCATTACTAGGGGACTGGTTCAGAAGGGAGGGGCGGGGGAGGGGGTGGTCAGTGGCGGTGCCGTCACCCTTACTGCATACCCCATAGGCATCACGACAGCTGCTGTGACGAGGCCGATCTCCTCACTACCGCGGGGTGCCTGGGAGAGCTGCCATGTATACCCTGAAAGTATAGCTCTTCCATCTCGTTAAAATTAGTCGGAGTAGAGCCTCCATTTTGATGGATTTTTTGGAAATAGGCGCGGCCAATGGACTATGTCATTGCACATTGGAACTCTGAAAGTGCAAAGCCTCTTCAACATACATAAACAGTATAGCAATGGGGTAATGGTACGTGAAACTAGTACTTTTTATAAAAATATTTCAAACGTGTATTTGTAAATAAGTAACTTTTCTGATAAATCACATAAAAGAGTATATTCCCTTTTATTAAAAAGGGCGGGTGGTCAGTGTCACTTAAAATGTTAAAGGCTTCCTCCATTTTAAGGAAAGTGCCTTATAACATTTTGCCATCTGAGAACACATATACTTTCTCAAGTTTCCTTAGTATATCGTCTTTGACCAACCGTACTACGTATCTACCATCATCAGTAGTTATCGATTATCTATAATTTAATTTAAACTATCACTTGATAATATATAGAATACGGACCGTGACAGTGAACGTATGTATTCGGCCAGAAGATGGACAATGTCCGAAAGCGCTCGCCAACGGGAGATGGTGTACAGAAACCAATGAAGACGGAGAATATAAGGTATGAGAGTGATAATATATATATTAGAGTATATCCAGGAAATTCTTGCATCAGTTGTAGATGGTATGATGTATTTATTAAAATTTAACTACTAATATAAATAACTCATTTAGAGCTCTTGATATATGGATGTAACACTTCCGCAACAAACTGTTTTTAAATATGTCTAAAATATATTTTATGAATTATAATATTAAACATTATATAATACGTATTTAGATATTATTAAAAAAATATAAAACTAGAAGAGGTAAAAAATTACTAAATTAGTAGGAGTAAATTTGAAACAAAATTAAAATTTGGAAACCACAAATAAATTATATTTAAAAAAAGTTAATAATGCTACATATTTATTAAAGAAACCTAAAGGAAGATTGGGCATTAAATTCTTTATAAATAAACACTTAGTAAATACATACAATGGGATTTTTGAGACAGATATATGATTTACATAACATAGAAAACTAAGCACAAACAAATAAAAATTTAACTTTAACCATGAGATAATACATTAGCATCCTTAAAAAAGGAGTAAGGAAAAATTGAAAAACTATGTCAAAATAGACGAACTTAGACTGTGCCTTCATGATCTGTACAACACACTTGCGTATACGCATTCGTGAATCATAAATAAGTTAAAATTGAGTGTTGTTTTGACCGCAGATATTATTATTAGATTTTTTTTTTGTTGGGGCTCGTCAAGGTAGATCCAAAAAAATGCAAATTTTAAAAAATATGTATTTTTTAAATTATCTGGCAACGTTTCGGCTTACATTGAAAGCCATCTTCAATGCTATCATGAAGGCGAGAGAGGACGTCCTGTCCCTAAGATCACAATTTCATGACTAGGATAAAAATGTGATTTTAGGGAAGCGACGTCCCCTCTCGCCTTCATGATAGCATTGAAGATGGCTTTCAATGTAAGCCGAAACGTTGCCAGATAATTTAAAAAATACATATTTTTTAAAATTTGCATTTTTTTGGATCTACCTAGACGACCCCCCCCCCAAAAAAAAAAAATAAATCGAATAATAAATAAATTAAGAATATTGTAGACTAGATATAAAACATTAATTAATTTTTAACAATATAATTCTTCATCCATTTAACGTTACATTCATATAGTACGAAATTAATACATTATGGATCCCGAGTAAACAGATATTTAACGAAAAATGAACTTCTTCACATTTTTATCTCTTTAAATTTAAAGAAGAACATAGTGGAGACATACTCTTCACTACCTGTACCTGTAATAAAGAACGACCAATTTAAGAAGTAATTCAAACTCCTACATAGGGAATTTTAGGAAGTCAATAATTATTATTGCGGAAATAATAATAATGAATGTATATAAAATATTTTAGCAGGAACATCTGATTAATGTATGACCACAACCACTAGATCAGAACCATCCAGTTATGGTTTTACTTATTCTTTTTTAGCAGTGATCTGAAATTAGCATCTTAGTTTTCTGCTTCCCATAGCTCCCATCCAACCTAATTCTACTCCTATTTCTCTTCCATCCACGTCCATTATTCGCGTACACCTCAAAATGGAAATCTGCTCGAATGCGATAGGTCTATAAAAACAACAGTAGATTATATTCCATTCATTCCACTAGACCAAGTCTGAACATACTGAAAAATTCATTTTAAGTTTTGTAAATTTAGTTTTTACCAAATATATCTAGGAGAGAATTTGAAGAACTTGACTAACTCATATTTTTTTCAGGGGGTATTCTTCTCTTTTTACTTACTCATGCTTAATTGATGTAAAATATATTCACTTACAATAACTAAATTACAAAGTAAACACAAGGTCTCTCTACCCACCTCATCTCTACCAAAAGACTTCATACATATCTCCAATAGGCGAGAAGTATCATTCGACCCTTGGTTCCTACCAAATCCCCGTGGACTTCGAATCCTCAGAAGGAAGGGCCGAAGCTTGCATTAAAGTCTTGGACGCTAGTATTAAAATAAGTTTGCTATTGCATTTTATAAGTGTTTTTCGATACCAGTATAACGTTTTATTTTTTAATTCATTTAATTTTTTTTTTCTAGGAGATTTGCGGTTAGCATGATTTAATTTTTCAAGTGGTACGAAACTCAGGTCGGAAGATTCAACGGATTGGCTGTTTTATTAATAATAAATTTTAAAATCCAAATCCTTAATTTAATCTCTAAGACTCGATGTATACGAAATCAGGTACACTTTTTTCTTTTATTTTTGCATTTAACATGTCTTCACAACCTTAGATATACCCAACTTTACATATACTTAAGATATACCCAACCATAGATATACCCTTAGGTATAGATCCAAATATTAAAAATTTAGGAAAAGCGGGATTTGGGTTTTGATAATGATAGGTCAATATCACAGTAGCTTATTGCCTTTTACAAGCAAATTTTACTCTTCCTTAAGAGAAGATGGGGTTACCGCAGGAAGGCCTTTACATATGTATGTAGAATATGTATTCCAGGGAAGGAAGGGAAGTATCAAGGGGGGGTTGAAGGCCCTGACGAATCGCCTCTAGCTCACCCTCCACTTGACGAATATCTTCTGCCCTGCCTGAATGATATCCAAAACCTTGGAGAAGAAATGGCTGGCCTACTAAAATATTACTTCTTCGCGACATTTTTCCACATCTGATGCGATAAGCGTATACTTCCCTTTTGCCAGGCGGCCGTCCTTCTACAGAAAAATGAGTATGTATAATATAACTTTGGCAAAAGAAAGAAAATACTGTCCATTTGAAATAATGACTTATTATTTTTACAAAAATATCATTGCAATTTCATATATAAATAAATTATATAAAAGAAAACCAAATTTTAAATAAGTGAGACTAATACTAGGAAAAAACTAAAACAAAAAAAAAAGGCTTTGAAAAACAGAATATGTAAGAGATTTTTTTTTTCCCTACATCGAAGTGAACTAAAAGAAAATTTATTGATTATTTAATTATTACATTAAAAGAATTGAATGAAAATCACTTGATTATAATATAATTAAATACTTCGGAGGGAAGAGAAAAAAAAAATCCGGTTTAAGATCTCTTTAAAACTCTTATATATTTTACAAAAGGACGAATAAGATTTTTTAATAAAATAGTTAATAGCTAATATATAGGTTATATTGTGCATATAGGAAGTTCAATGTCATGTTGTATTTAAATAAACCCCCACACGAATTATCTATTATAACAATTTTTAGTGCAAGGGAACAGAATAAAAATCTAACTGTCCCAGTTATTGTTCCCTTGCACTAAAAATTGTTAAAATTTACTTGGGATTAAATACCACAAAAAAATGATATTTATCAATTTTTTTGTGGTATTTAAGCCCACGTAATTTTTTCTAATTTTTAAAGCAAGGGAACAGAATAAAAATCTAACTATCCCAGACCGGACTCGAACTTGGATCACCTGCTATCCGGGCCGGTGCATTTACCAACTATGCTACCGGGACCAGTCTGATAATTATCATATAATTATCACTTATAAGTTATTAAATTACCCGCACTAGTGTCTGGAGTCCAACCTCCGAGGCCGACGAATATATCGTCTTATGCTCGGAGGAGCTGAGATTGTCAAGCTGTTTAAATAACTCTCGTTATTTACTTTTTTTAAATAATAATTTTGTTCCCTTGCACTAAAAATTAGTAAAGTTTACGTGGGCTTAAATACCACAAAAAAAATTATAAAATTAAAATTAAAAAAAAAAGTAAATAACGAGAGTCATTTAAACAGCTTGACAATGTCAGCTCCTCCGAGCATAAGACGATATATTCGTCGGCTTCGGAGATTGGACTTTCAACACTAGTGCGGGGAATTTAATAACTTATCAGACTGGTCCCGGTAGCATAATTGGTAAATGCACCGGCCCGGATAGCAGGAGATCCAGGTTCGAATCCTGGCTGGAACAGTTAGATTTTTTATTCTGTTCCCTTGCACTAAACATTAGGAATAATATTTATCTATTTTAACTAATAATAATGCATGCTGCAATAGTTCTTTACGGAATTTCGTTGCGTTAAGCTATAACAATGCACTTATATCACCTTGAATATGTCAAACTACCGAAAATAAATTTTAAATTGTCATCACTTGATTTTTTGATTGATTGATCACTTGATGTTGATTTTTTCATTTAAAAACATTTACCTGATAAATGAATTTAAAAGTATAACTCGCTAGGAAGCGAGCAATAATTATGAAAATTTTACATAAAATCTTTTCTAGAGCCCAACATTTAATTTTAACTATCATACCTTCTATTATCCATCTTCTTGGTTTCTGCAAACCATCGTCTTTAATTTTAACGATTATCGTTGATAATTTTTTCTTATGTAAAAGTTTTCTTTAACTAATTTGTACATAAATTCAATTAAATATTATAAAAATCAAGTGATCTATATCTTACTGAGAGTATAAAATAATCTACATATGGTGCATTTGACTTTCTATTGAGTACTCTTTTCCCTCATTAATTTTATTATAATTCGCACGATAATATAAAATTGTAATAATATCGCATTATTATATGACTAAAATATAATTCTTTAGTAGATTTACAATGAAAATATATATTAATCTACCTGCGATCTTTGGAACGGTGCGATAAGCAGAATCATCTCGAAATTTGTAGCATAACAACCCCCTCCCCCCCCAAGAAATGAAACAAATATGACATCAAGATAAGAATTTCAAAATTGGTGGGTTTAGGGGTGACTTTAAGAAAGTAATAAAGATAATAAAATGAGAATACTTTATGAAAACCAAATTCGAATTTTTTCATAGTTCTTTTTATTTATGAGTATTTAAGCAATTAATTGTATTCATAATATACTATTTCACAGATCTATGTTAGACTTATCTAAAATTAAATATTAAAAATGAGAAGACAAAACGTCCCAGATAACACATTTTTTGTTTATAAACTAATAAAAAAGTATAGATTTCTTTAAATTCAGTTTTCAGAAATGTAATTAACTCTAAAAAAATGAAAACAAAAAGTACTTTGCGTAGAAGCTGTGTAAATTAATCTATATTCTCAGCTTCTTAGTTAATGTTTACTTGAATTTAATCTTTACGTATCATTTAAAGCTCACTTGTAACATTTCAATTATCTAGCAATGCAGAGAAAGAAAAATTAAATTCTGTCATACAGAAATTGTGTAAACCAATGTTTCATTAAATGTAGACATAAATGAAAATAAATTCCTGAAATACCCTTTAAAAACACTTTTAAGACCAATGAAATTAAGAGGTAATGTTACGGAAGATGAGATTATAATCAATCTGGAGGGGAGATGCGGGAAGAAAACGCACCTTCTATTTAATATATAAATATCATAATATATAATAATAAATATAAGTAAATAATCTAAAAGGTTATTTCCACCACCAATGAATATAGAACTATCATACCTTCTATTATCCGTCTTCATTGGTTTCTGCATCTTTCAACCATCTTCTGTTGGCGAGCGCTTTCGGACATTGTCCATCTTCTGGCCGAATACATGCGTTCACTGTCACTGTCTGTATTCGACAATGTCCGAAAGCGCTCGCCAACAGAAGATGGTTTGCAGAAACCAATGAAGACGGATAATAGAAGGTATAATATTAAATTTAAGTATTGAGTTCCTTTTGAAAAATGCTGTAGAACAGAATGATTAGGTTACAAGTTTTAAACCCATTTTGCCATAATTTATTTAGAACACTAATTACAACAAAGATAATGGCCAGTATTCAATTCGGTCTTCCAGAGATTTACCTCTTTAATCATGCGCAAAACAAAGCCTTAATATCCATTTTAGTTTATTTTTATAATTTAAAAAGGAGGAGCCAGACCAACTGTCTAACTTATATTTCAAATATCTCCCTTAATATGTGTTTCTTACAAAAAATGTTACAGAAATAATTGTTAGAAAAACTTTTTTACACATGTTATGTTTGAAACATTTTTTTTAGTAATGCTATAAATAACGAAGCTACTAGGATTATGGTCTCCCGCTAAACCCCCAATCTCTGACATAATCAATTTCTGAATACTAACATTCCTAATGAATTTGCTAAAAGCAGAAAGCCATGAACAAAAATCTAATATCGTTTCAATAAAGATTGGTATACAACCCTTTCTCGCAGGCAAAATATAACGGAATAGACCAAGATGGAGGTATTGTAAGTATATTTTATATTTATGAAGTAGAAGCATGAGCTAAATGAAAAATCCTATCGCAAAATGGCTAGTACTCGGCAATTTTCCATGGAGTTTAATGCGAGTCTCGCTACGGAGAGAGGAATCGGCTGAAATCAGTATGGCCGAGAACGAACGGAATGAGGTTGACGTTGGCGCCGGACTGGCCCAAGGTAAGGCGGTAATTTTCGCATGAGAGGGGGAGCTCGGCATGCAAGCTACCTATCGCCGTGCCGAGATAAGCCAGCCCAACAAACCCCTATTGCCTCATTTACTGCTATATGCTAACAGATTGTACAGACCTCATAGAGAAATTGACTATTCTCTCCTAGTCTACAAGTCTTAAACCTACAAAAGAATGGGAGTTGTCAGTCTCGGAGAATAAAACTACTTCTTTATAATAACGAAAATAAAACTTATATACCTAGATAGGCAGTGAAAACTAAATGTTCATGATGAACACAGCTCTTGAATGATTCAGGAGCAGTGTTTACTAAGCAAACTTCCCATATTCAAATGGAATAAATGAGAGTAAATGACGAATGATATAAGCTAGAGAGATGAATGAACCTCAGGAAAAAGACCACTAAACCTGGCTGTATGCTGGCCGGAAATAAACAGTGGGAGAAGTACTCAGCTATCTCAGATATAATCTTAAATATCTTGTATGCAAAGTTTTTCCATACAAGATATTTAAGATTATATAAATATAAATTTATATAAATATCTTTATTAATAAGTGTTTTTCCAAACGCTACATATCATGTGTCCCACTCTACCCATCAACTCGGCTCTAACATCCTTTTTGTCCAATATCTTAACTCCACCCACTTCACCACACTCTTCCACAGGAAGCTTCCTTTTCACCCTACTCATATGCCCAATCCCTTTCATCGGCCTCCAATCCTTACAACCCTCCCCGACAACTAAAACGAAGATGGGCTCAGGACCTCTTGGGCTTTGACGGCTAAATTTATTGGGAGTGGAGTAAATAGGCACCTTCTCCCAGCAAAGTGACATTTAATAAAAGCAATCAAATTACAAGATGTTTTATTAGAAGATTGTAATAAATAAAGACTATTTATTAAAAAGAAAGAAAGAGGAAATTATGAATTATAAACTTTTAAAAATAAAATTTTACAACTATAATGTTCTACAAACATTTTCCTGCTTCTTTTAAAAAGGAAAATATCAATATTATAATTTTTTCTTCTAATTCACTTACGCATCTGATTTCAGGCAAAAATGACATCATTCAAAAATTTACAACAAAATCTAATAACGAATTTTGTTATTATATCATTAGAATAAAATGATGCGGCCAACTCAGTATATTTTCCTATACATTTGTTCTTTTGAAAAATGTTGTATAATCTATATGTTATGAAATTATAAACAATTAATGAGAGTCTAATCTATCTGTCCCAGCCAGGACTCGAACCTGGATCTCCTGCCCGGCAAGCAGAAGTAAAAATAAAATTTACGTGGGATATTAAACCACAACCAAATAAATATTTGTTATGAAATTATATTTTACAAGTATTTAATAATTCAAATTTCATAATTTAAATTTTAAATGTCCTATTAGTCTCATTTCGTCATCAACCCAGTTCCTTTTTACAAAATATACTTATTTCATTAGTTTTCAAGTTTTTACTTGATGTAAGTCTAAGTAGGGAAAACTTTGTCTCTATGACGTTGACAAAGTTGAAAGTAAAACAGTGGGCACTTAACTCAAATGTCTTAAAAATTACAAATACTTGATGTCTTAAGATATTCTATTGTATCCTATTTTGGTATAATATACATTTCATTTTATTTATTTTGGAGGGACTTAAATGCTCAAAAGTACAAATTCTCTCCTTGGAGTGCGGTATTGAACTCAGTGCAGCGCGAAGGCATTTATTTTTCCCAAGACAACACAGAACACACACAAAGAGACAAAGAGACATTATGACATAGTTGGAAGGAGTGATGGCATCGGGCCAAGGCGGTCCTGCGACACAACGGCCCGCCAAAACAGACATTTTCCCAGATAAAATATATATCTATTAACCATAGGGTGGAGGACTGTAGAAACACCCTGTATGTCGCAGGGAGCAACAGACCCGCCGTGTAGTAGCAGAACACTACGACCAGTATTTCAAGTAAAAATTTCAAAACGCAAAGAGATGCTTAAACTAAGCGAATTTCTCAGTATTTCAGTTTATGAAAATTTTATTTGAACATTCCATATTATTTAGTCCTCATACTTACCAAGGAGATTTTTTATCAATAAATATGTGTAGTGTTCAATAGAACTAAACTAAATATTACGCCAGCTAGATCGAAAAATACCTTTTCTAATTATAATTGACATTTCAGGTCCCCCACTCCTGTTCGTTTTTCACTCTATAAGGCAATTAAACCTTCAGCTTACAGCTAAAAGCGATAAACCAAATTATATTAAGAAAAACGATTGACGTTTGTTGACAGTAAGTACAAATACTATTGACATTGGGCTGCTATGTAAATTTCGGATATCCTATTTAAAAAAACGACGTATATAAACTGACACACAGTCAGTACTTAGTTGGTTTTTTTTTTTTTTTTTTTTTCCCCAGGTGGATCGAAATAGGTAGATAATTTTCTCAAACGAGTAAAAAAAAAACAGAAGTTCTTCCTGCCTACGTAAAATAAGACGCATAATCGACTAATATTTGTGAGAGCAAGCACAAGGGATAAAACAGGTATAGGTAGAGGGTTCACTCAGACGAAAAGGACAGTGTGTAACGAACGAATAAACTTCTGAAGCTCACGCTGAATAGAGTGTTATGGAGGGCGGCTACATAATCCAGTTCCAGTTCAACAAAGATCAGTACTGTACTCAAATTTAACCAAATTTTCCTTGAGATATGATCTAAAAATTTGAATGATTCTATCTCATTGCGAAAAGTAAGTATCATTAGCGGATATCAATATATTGATGACTACTTACTCCAATACATGGCCATACTACTGAGCGACAGCCATTATTTCCCACTAATATTAATCGTCTGAACTCCCCTTTACAAGAGTTCAAAATTCTTACATTCTTACATGCATTTCAGACCATAAGTCAGTACAAGTATTACATTAGATGTCTTTGGGAAAACATATTTTGAGACTCTTAAATGATATTTTTACAATACCAATAAATATAAAATTGCTAATATTAGAAAGAAAATGTTTGTCATGAAATTACAAACATATTTTTAACATTTTTTTTTTAACGAAATAGAACTCTTCTAGTATTAAATCGATGGAAATAATATATACATAGAGGACGTCTATTATGAGTCTCTGCTATCGATTTTGTCAATAGATGTTGACATAATTTATATATTTATAGAAGCCAATTAATGTATATATCATAGACAATACTCTTTACACTTCTCAAATCACTATATAAGATTTCAGAGATTCCTTTAAATTATCATCAACTCCTTTATAGTACACATAATAGAAGTGTAAATAAATAATTTAAATTTGAATATTATCAGCCAATTAGATATTTCATCTCTTTTATGTGTTACTAAATAAAACTGGATAGTGTATTTTCACCAGTGTGTGACTATGGGAATCTGCATACAGATAATTTATTCTTCTGTTTTATTATTTAAAAAATTAAAAATAATTTTTATATTTTAAACAATAAATACACAGCTTAAAGTAATATTCCTAATGAATAATATAATAAATTTATAAATAGATTTTAGTTTCATCACCTGATACGTCAACAATTACTTAAGACATAATAATACAAAGTAATCTATTAGAATATAAACATTTATATAGAATCCCTTTAAAAGTTTCGACGTATTTAGATTATTTCCTTTTCTTTAAAATATCTTAGGTAGGAGAAGGTGTAATATTGCGAAAAATCGTATCATTAGTAAATAATAGTACATGTGAATCATTAATGGCAATAAATGTGATTCTCGGCTGCTTTTAGCTTTATATCTATCAGGAGCATTTTAACTTAGCAATAAATCCCCGATTTCGGGACACCGGGGTAGCCAAAGGGATTCATGGCGCTTCGGGTTCGAATCCCGTCTCAGCAAAATTTGACCGAAAAAAGCTACTAGAAAGTTGCCCAAAGTCACAAGTGTTTTAATAGTGCCTGGATAAGCAGAATGGCCTGCAGATAGTCTCTCCATGACCCTAAGTGATTGGAATGAGAGAAAAATATCTTATTTTATGTTTTATTTGTGACTTTTTTTTTTTTTGAGCGATACAAATTATTAATTTAAGGTCAAACTAGGCTCTTAAAAAATTAGGTAAAAGTAAGTTAATTATTTATTGAAAATCATTCTTTCTTAGTTTTTCTATTTTTAATGATAATTGCCATTTATTTGTATTCATTGATAGGTCATCCTACTTTGTCTGATTGGCCATAAAAGTTTTAGTTAGATCTCTCGGTAATTATTATTCTTTTAATCCAATTTGTTTTAGAGTTGAGCACAAAAATATGATATGAGGATGAGTTTCCTAATATTCTGATTGAGAAAAAATTCATCATTAATGAGATTTTCTTAAAGCTTTAAATTATAAAATAAAGAACACCATAAATTATTTTACGTCTCATTTACGTTGAATAAGGCATTGACTATTATTTTTCTTATTATATTTTTGTTTTAAATGAAAATTATTGTATAATCGTTTTGGGTTTAAAATATGGATGTAATATGTGGTCATCTCCTTATATTAAATTTAAAATAAATTATTTATAACCAAATATATGATTTATGATAATTATAGGAATTATATGTCTGCTCAGTCCGCATAAGAGATTTATATAACAGGTTAGTTTCCAGGAGTTTAGGAATCCTTTTAAGGTGGGGATGTGGAGTGCCTGTTAGAGAAGAGAATTGAATAAAGTTGTGCACCCCCCCGCCCTTCACCACCGCCAACCCAATCCCTCCTGAGACAGGAAGCACAACAGTTAATGAGCTCTCGCGAACTCCAGGTCACGAATCGGAACGGAGGATCCCAAAGCTAATTGTTGGCTACATAGGGGGACTGGTAATATCCCCTCTCCGGTTGGCTTTGGTAAATTGGGAGGAACAGCAGGAAAGGATAAATGGGGAACAGTAAATGGGGAAAAGCGGGTTCGAAGCTCACTCTTCTTCACTGAGTCTCAGTGATAGAAATAAAAAATTTGGGGCACTCAAAATTTAAGTATATGTCTAAGTAGAATATATATNTTTTTTTTTTTCTTTTTTTTTACTCACAAATTATAGTTCCTTAATTTATTATTTATTCTCATCTTAATTCACTTCTCCCATCCTTCTAACAAACGGTTAAATATTCAGATACTAACAGCTCAAGAGCTCTGATCCTAATTATATTTATGTATTATTATTTTTAGTTTTAGTTTGTCCTCAACTTCTAAATTTTTACCTACTTTTCAATCAGTATTTATCTCTTACCATTCCCAAAATTTCACATTCAAAATTCAGACTTTCAAACTAATTCATATATCTCATTCAATCAAGTTACCTACCAGACAACTATCTAAATAGCTAAAGTTGAGTTCTTTTAATTATTAACTTTAACTATTTCAATTTATCGTCTTTCTAATCTTGACTCTTGCTTTTGACCTGTAATACCAGAAATTCTTCTGACCCTCCAACCAATCTATATTTTTTTTTCTTTTTACATTATTTATATGTTAATATTTACCATACTAAAATTAACTAAAAAAATATATATGGATATTCAAGGATTAACATTCAAAATATTATTATGTATATTCTTCCAGGCTTAGCCTTGTAGAAAATATATTTTTGCTTAACTTTTCCTGTGATGGCTGAATGGATAAAAAAATAGTGGATATTCCGCTCAGCCCTGAAGAAGTGAGAAAGTACGGCACGAAACAATTTTTTGACACGACACGTTCAAGCCGGAAAGAAGAATCGTTGAATATTTCTCGGCAACGCAGTAGCCTATATAAACACATATGTTAATAGTTCGGTAATGGGAGAAGCCGTAAATATAGACTATGGAGAAGGGTAAGGAGTAAGGGATTATCCGGCGAACTCATTCAACGGATAGCTGTAAAAAAACTAAACAGTGAATTTATTACTAGAAAAGTAACCAACAACATATATATATATCCTATTTAAAAAAACGACGTATATAAACTGACACACAGTCAGTACTTAGTTGGTTTTTTTTTTTTTTTTTTTTCCTTAACTGATAAATTAAAGTGTCTATGCAAACGTACACATGAAATAACAAAAAAACCAAGTGATCTCCTCAATTTAAGTTTCCAATATAAAGGAAGAATAATTAATTAAAATTGAATAAAATAGTGTTTGGAANGATATGTATGCGTGTGTGTGTGTGTGTGTGTGTGTGTGTGTGTGTGGATTACAATATTACAGGATGTACATTTTCATTTACACAAATGCATTTCCTGTTTAAACGGTTATCTAAGCGAAAAATTCAAGAGAAATAATTGGTTGACTGTCATTTCTAAGTTTCACAATGTCTGACTTGTTTTCATTTCTGTCCTCAAACTCGACCCATGCGTGTCCAAAAGTAGAGGTTGGCAGATGACTCTTATTTTCAAGTATAAAGTTATAGATAGTATAATATGTTACGAAAAAAAACCGAAACTATCACTAGGATAACATGAAAATAAAAGGTCCAAGGCCACTTATAAATTTACTATTCGGAATTCATAATTTGAATTTTTAACTTTTTATCAAGGAGAAATAGGAGCACAAGACAGGACATTTTTACATACCCTTTCTACTGACAATATTGTCAAAGCATTAAAACAAGTACAAGTACTTTTTCTACATAATAACGAGAAATAAGTAGCTTTCCAAGAGGGAGGGGATTGAGAAGGTAGCTATATAGACACGTTCCTCCCCTAGAGACAACGGGAGCTGAGGGAAGCTATGGATTCCTCACAAAGACACCCACAAGGCCTTCATAAGCGCTCAGGATCAAATTAAACTAGCCTCGGCATTGTCCTCCACCGCCTTATGAGCGTCCTGCCAGCCAGACCCGCATGACGCTCCGGCAGTCCTGTGACGTTCATCTACCCTCAATCCACCCTTAGTTACTACCTACCTCACACATACCCATGTGTCAAATACGTCAAAATCCGCAGCTTAAGTTGCTCAATAACAACCATTGTATTCTGTTTTCAATTCAAAAGCTACATGTCAAATTGAAAATTTTTAAAATTGGCATTTAATGCATTGACAGACAAAATGACAGACACTTACACATACATTTTTTCGTGTGGCTATCATTTATAGCATCTAGTAGGTAGAATCGGAAAAATATAAAATCTGTAATGAAAACAAACTTCAAAAGTGGTTAAAAAGCTCGTATTCTTACATGATCTCCCACCAGCAATGGACGTTTAACAAAAATCACAAGCATCGCCACTATCTCTCAATAAATTTAAAAAATCTACAATAAATCCATGGGTTTTGTTAAATCGAAAAGCTTTCAGGATCCATGATCTCTTCTTCAGAAAAGTTAAATCTCCTAGTGTGCGAGAGAGGCTGAAGCCTTTCTGCGTCCCTCTTACATCCACACTGGGAGATTTATCTTCTCGGAAGAAGAGGTTATGGGTTTTAGAAGACTTACAGCAACAAATTTAGAAATAGATACAAGCATGGAGCTTTCTAGAAAAAAAAAAAAAAAAAGTTTTTGTCATTGCAACTTTTTCTTCTGTCACATACAATAGAAATTTGTTATAAAATGCTTTTCAAAGTAAGTTTTCTTAGTTTATACATAAAATGATTATGAAAGGCATTAACTCATAACTATTGCTTTGACTACCTAGAAAAGGCTTTCAATTGTTTACTGTAAGAAAATAGATTAAAAACACTGCAAGAGATATATAAGAAATTATAAAAATTCTTTGTGATAACAAGGCAGCAAGAAATCAGCAATGAAACTAGTCATACAGAATGAAAGTAAATACTCACCAGATTGATAATGGAGAATTCTGAAAAGAAACAAATGAAAGGCTGTTTCTGAAGAAAGAGTAGTTTGTCCAACCATTCACGTATTTGCTCTTGAAGATAGGATCGAATGAACACGGCCATAAATGTGCAAAAAAAGAGATTGTTGATAGACAAAATCCTAATGGAATATGTAAAAAGAGGATGGAGTACGCGCTGTCAGTGAGGCTCAGCAAAACAGCTTTTTTCGTCCAACTCAATGCTTACGAAACGTCGATCGAAGATACCAGAAAGAAGAGAAAAATGTCTTAAAAGGGCAGGATGTTTTCTCGTAAGAAGCACAGTTTTCGGGGGGAAGGGGGGATGAAAACTCCCTCATGAGCTGAAATAGAAGAAAATGAAGACATTAATTGCCTTATGGTGAGGTGTACCTGTTGATCTTCTGGCGAGGCATCTTTCCTTTTACAGGGCACGCCGAGACTGACAGTAAGCCTTGTTTTGCAGATGATTGTGACGACGCTGAGAGCAACATACACCTTAAACATTCTGGCACTCTCCCGTAGAAGTACATGTAATCATTTTTAGCATGTAATCTCTGACATTTAGCTCAGCGCATACATACATACATATATATGTATGTATGTATATTTATATATTTATTTGCGTATGTTTTTTTTTATAAAAATTAGTTAATATTTTAATATGGAATTTAACTGAAGACTGTTTAATGCGCACATTAAGAAATAATGAATTTATAATGTTCAGTTAAATATAACCTCAATGAACGCTCCTCGTCTTCCCTTACGAGCAGGCAAACGAGGTTAATATAGAGGTAAGTAGAGTACGGGAAGACTAGCGAAGCAAGACGATGACGTCACTTAGCAGTTGTACTCGAGCGACGTCTTAGTATGGAGGACTCTTAGTAGCGAGGCGCGTGGCAGAGGTGCCCTCTATCGGGAATTGAAATAGATCGGTGTTGCGGTGACGGGTCGATCGCTTGACGTGTCTGCTTTTCTACAACAGGTAGATAGATATACCTGTCCCCAACACTGTGCCCACACAAATTTCAGTGGATTTCAGAATGGACGACGCTCTGACCCTTACTAGGAGAGTTACACGTAAAAAAATCACCAAGAAAGTGATTTACTTTTACTGAGTCCATTCTCCAAATTATTTAAAAATGGAAGAATTTGAATTATTATGAAAATACACTGATCATAGTGACAAATGAACACTGGCGCTTATGCAGCGGATTACTCTCTCCCTTAACGTGAATCGAAAAAACTGATTTTCTACATTCCATAAAATGTAGACAGAAATAAAAATAAGTGAGGAATTTTACTTTACAAACTTTAAAGGGCAATGAAGGGAACAGCCAATGCCACTGAAGTTTTGTCCCTAGAATGACTGGGAGAGGAATGGCTATCAACTCTGCTAGTTCCCTATAGAATATACTACCCTTGTTTAGGGCCTTTTGCAAAAATATGGTAGGATATAATCAGAAGAAAATTAGATTTTACATCAGCCATAATTGATAAAGTAGAACTCCCCCCCTTTTCCGAGTCATTTAGTTTCCTAACCCTCAATATCAAAGAGCTCAACTCTTACCTAGTGTTGAAAACTAGTGAACTAGTTACCACCAAATTATATATCATATAATTAGTAATTATACATATATATA
>KZ806908.1:771402-813740 GCA_000696205.2 Oncopeltus fasciatus | reverse complement strand
TTATTAAAGCGGGGTGCTCTCGCTCTCTCTCTCTCTCTCTCTCTCTCTCTCTCTATATATATATATATATATATATATATATATATATAGAGAGAGAGAGAGAGAGAGAGAGAGAGAGAGAGAGAGAGAGAGAGAGAAAGTACATATATAGAAAATGAAACACTCGCGGCTTCGATATAAATTAATCAAGAACAGGTCGGATAGAGAGTGCAGTTCACACACAAAAAGAAAAAACCACGAGGAATCATCCGTCAGTGAGGAGTGATGAGTGTCTTTCACTGTCTTCACTCCTCATTGACGAAGTGCGAGATCCCCGAAAATTTTGCTCCTTGTGATATTTTCTCTTTTTGTGTGTGCACTGCACTCTCTCTATCCGACCTGTTCTTGAATGCTATATATATAACGAATGAAGTAAAATAACGTGTCAAATGTTCGCGTAATTTCAAGTCACGACTTAGGTCGGATCTCGCATATCATGGACGTGCCTATTTTACAGGGAGAGATACCGTTCTTATCTCAGTATCTCCTGGAACCATTTAATCCAACCGATTTTAATTTCAATTTTTGTAGAGTTTTTCCCAAGTTTTAATATTTTCTTATTTACATGGTTCATTCATCTTCTCAAGAGACCACATTTTTAGAAGGATTTCTATCCTTTCTTTACGAGTTTGTTTTGATATGTTTTCAATTGCCACACGAAAGTTTCGAAAGCATTTTTTTATTTAAATCATTCTGTTTCCAATACAATTATTTTTCTCGGTCCTTTTACTCAAGTCTTCTTCTAAACCACAGCATTGTAAGCACTTTTTACTTTATTTTTACATTGATGTCGTACATAAAGTTTTTTCTACATGTATTTATTTCTACTAGTATTTTTCTTTTTAGTTTTCTCGAATTTATACATCTCATCTTTTTTTAGTTCACTATGCTTTGAGAATTTGGAAAATATTAAGATATAATTATTCAGAAGTTTTGATGTCAGTGAATGACGCCTTTGTCATCAAAATTTCCAGTTGGGAGTTGAATATAAATTTCCGCTGGAAGACGCCAGCCTGGAGCAGGGCTGGAAGAAGTTGGGATGAGGGAAATGGACGATAAAAGGGAGGAGGAAGTGTAGGAAGGGCAGGGAAAGTGATGCTTGCATCAGTGGCTTTGTTTCCCATGCTGATCTGTCACACCTTCAAGGATGTCCACTAGGAAGTCGGGAGAGGGGGGAAAAAACCAGCTGTATCATCTCTATGTGTAAAAAGGGCGCATACTAATTCAGTAGAGTGGCAGCACTCCTTTGAATGAAATGAAAGAAGTCTGCAAACTCTCTATGAGTGGTTCATATATTTATATGTAAATTAAATTTTCTCAAATAGAAAGTGGATTCGATATCAATTGAAGAGCTTTATAATTTATATTAAAATGTCTTTCACGCAGGAGCTGCATAAACTAAACAGTTAATAGTAAATATTATATTTAATTTGTGAGCACTGCTTTGCACATCTTTCTAAATATGCATTTTTTTTTTTTTAAATCGTAGACTATAAAAGTTATTTTACATCTGTTTTGTTTTATACATATTTTTTGCTTAACATTAATAGCATCAAAGGTGATAACATAGGTCTCTTTGATAATATCCCCTGGAACGATTATAGCTATTAAAAAGTGGTCCAACGGTTAGCAAAATGAAAATTAAAAACGGAGTTTATTTTCATTATTAAACTCAGAATTTTTGACAATAGAGCGTCTACAGAAAAAAAAAGTGTGTGTGTGTTGGTCATGACATGAATTTATAAAAAATAATTCCTACAGAAAATCTGCTAAAAGAATGGGAAGATAAATTTAGAGACCAAAATCGGTTTTGTTCAATTTGGAATAGAAAATATCAGAAATAACATAGGATTATACACACATCTATAAATAATGGGTAGGGGGATTCATAAGAAGACCGTAATTTAAAATTGTAATTATCAAAATACATATAATAAATGTAAAATTTTGAGATACATATGAAAGTGGAAAATGAGGCACTGTCTGATTTAATATAATCTATAATCCTAGGCGGGCCAGATCGTTTGAGTGGAAGAGTGGGCTTGATAGAACTACAATTGAAGAGTTATAGAAAAGTTGCCTGAGGCAAATGGAAAAGCGAGGAACCATGTGATGTGAGACAATGCGATATTAAAGTTGCAATAAAGAGTGGAATTTTGACAATTCTTTATTAAAAGGATCGGATTATTTGAATGTTGGAATACTTAGCTGGCCTTCAAAATTCTTTTAATAGATTATTTGTATAATATCTTGGTTCGTTTTAAACTATTTATTAGCCTGTATAAGACTGCTTGTCGATTTTAAAATTTAATTCTTGTCTATTAATATTAGCATGCCTATCCAATGTGATGCGTGACTTCCGATGAAACCCAAGGTAACGAATGGGATGTGAAAGAGGAAAGCAGTGCAATCTAATATCACTCTGCCAAGAAAAACTTTTTCTTTCTTACTTACAAATTAAACGCACTAATTTTCATTAAGTAGTAATTGTTATTTTATATTTGCTGAACTATAATTGAGTATTTTCAAAATGTTCTTGCAGTTGTTTTTAGCAGTTTAGAAAACAAGGTAGGAAGGCATGACAAATCAAATTCAGCAGAGTATTTGGATAAGTAGAGATGTCAGCAGGACATAAGCATAAGCACACAACCTTGTGATACTCTCTTCCACTTGGCAAAAATTCTAAAATATATATTATATTAATGCATATGCATAATTGTTTTGATATAAAAGAACAGTCATATCATGATAGAAAAGAGAATAAATTTAAATAATGAATTAATGTATGTAATCCCACGTTAAATTATCTACAAGAAATGCGCATAATTTAAAAAGAAATATCAGGTAGAACGAGATTCTAATAAATAACTGATAATATTAGCTCTTTAGAGTATAAGACGATTTACTCGTCTTACATCGGGGTTTTCACTCGAAGTGAAGTGCGGGAAATATGGAGATATCCGAAACTACCTCGGTTGTGTACAGAGTCAGCGCGCCTACCCGGAAAGTAGGAGACACTGGTTCGGCTCCTTGTAGATAATTTAGCGTGGGATTACATGCCACAATAAATTGATTATTTAAAAATAAATAGTGATTAAAACGTGAGACTAATAAATAGATGGTAATATAAGCTCCTTCGAGTATAGGACGACTTATTCGTCTTACTTGAGGGCTTTGACTTTGAGTGAAGTGCGGAGAGTTGGAGAGTTATCGAAGCTACCTCGGTGATGAAGAGGTCAGCGCGCATACCCGGAAAGTAGGAGACCCGGGTTCCATTCCCCACTGTGGTAGTAAGATTTTTTTCTGGCTCCTTGTGCATTTCTTGTAGATAATTCAGCGTAGGATTACTTACCACAATAAATTTAATATTTAAAAAGAAATATCAGGTAAAACGAGAGTCTAATAAAGAGCTGATAATATTAGCTCCGTCGAGTATTAGACGACTTATTCGTCTTACTTGAAGGTTTATACTCGGAATGAAGTGCGGGGAGTTGGAGAAATAATCGAAGCTACCTCGGTGGTGTAGAGGTCAGCGCGCCTACCCGGAAAGTAGAACACTCGGTTTCGATTCTCGGGTGTGGCAGTAAGATTTTTTTCTGGCTCCCTGTGCAATTATTTTAGGGAATCAATTTATTTTTCCCAGTGAAATCTGCTAATATGTACCGTGAGATAATGATTTATTGACTGGGGGATAAAACAGAGCAGTTATAATGTATAACTCAAAGCGCTCTCTTTATTTTACTATCCGCATTGAAAGCTGAAATTATTATTAATTTTTTTTTTAATTTTAATTAGTTAATAAATAAGAATTGGCCATAACAGGTATTATAGAAAGAAGAGAAGCAAACACTAAGCTTTTACTATAACATGTTTACATAGGGATTCACTCTACATTAATGAGAGTCACTGTCACTGTGGGGTTTCCTCAAGAGCGGTTACCGAATGAAATACACGAAAACCAGCCGATGGGAATGTATGACAGAGTGACTAGTCGCAGGAGAACTCTGGCTGCAGGCCCCGGGAGGTTGAGGCTCGAGGCAGGGATTGCCATGACGGCGAGCGCGGTAAACAGAGAGGGGACTGTCTAGAGTCACGCCAGACCCGTTAGCACTTCATTTGGGAAATGGTGGGGGAGCCACAGCTAGCCCATAACCTGACGTCTAGGCCTCCACCCCACCACCGGAAATTGTCATAGTACGTACACGAGGACATGAGGGTCATTAAATAATATAATAAATAAAAAATTGAAAAACATAATTACAATTGGTAAATATTAAATTCCAAACATAGGTTAAACAAAACAACATGGAATTTCGAGAAAATATCCATGTAAAACCCTAAATATTTATAGTGCAATATATGTCTTAATGGATAATTATTAAAATATCTAAATTAACTTAATCCCTATTTGCAGATTTCCCATAAGGAAATCAATCTATTTATATTGGTACCATGACGCGACTTTTGAAATAAATTAACGGATTTAAGTCTATCCAACAATATGAAAATTAAAAATATGGTCTGTACAAAGTTTTAAATATATTTATTTACAGATTATATATTTACATCGATATATACTTGTAAGTTATGTCTACAAACTTCTAACAACTCAAATAAAAACGAAGATATCAATATAATACTTGTACTACTTGTAAGAGTGTTGGAATTTAGAGCCCTCATTTGAATATTTAAATCAATGCTCCATTTTTATACTCATTATTAAAATGTTTGATGGCAGAGGCATTCTGTCTTAATAAATCTAATCTTACATAATCGAAGTATACACTTCAACAAATTTCATTTTCATTATCATTCTTTGATAATTGTTTTATGTTCTAGGCGAATTTAATAGTTAACAATATGGATAACATGAAAATCATGGATGAAGTCAGGTACAAGAAAAATTAATTTTAACATTAACCTGTAACCTACAATGTAACAAGTCAAAGATTTTGGTTTATACTCGTTAAAAATTCTCTGTAACAAGCAGCAAACTTGTCTAAATATGTCACTTTTTAGTGTGTGAATCATATAATATAATAATGCCTGGTAGACATATTTCGTATAATGATTTCCCATAACGCATTTTAAGGGTGAGGGCTTAGAGAAAGGCCAAAATCTATAAAAGTGTCATTTTCGCAATTATTAGTGTTACGAATAATGATTATTAATCTAGATTGAAGTTAAATTCAAGATTTAAACATTTATGTTTTCCATAATACTACGCGCGTTTTTTGCGGCTGTTGGTTTCAATATATATCTAGAGAAATAAAAGTAAATTACTACTTAATTTCTATATGCCGAATAGAACATTGGGAAGAAATTGTGAGTTGTATGCAGAAGAAAAAGAATCATGTAGGATTCCTATTTGCAAAAGAGTTCCTTAACTCTCATTTAATATTTTTGAATATCTTTTATTTTTGACAAGTGCTGACAATTCGCAATTTTTTTTTTGTTTGTTATAAGAAAAAGTTTATGCTAGACATAATTCCAAGAGAGTAATTTTATAAATTGTATTCAGTAAGAAATTATTGAAAAAGTAAAATTAAGATACAATTTTTAGTGCACGGGAACAGAATAAAAAATCTAACTGTCCCATTTAGCTACTCCGAGCATAAGACGATATATTCGTCAGCCTAAGAGCTTAGACTCTTGACACTAGTGCGAGGAATTTAATAACTTATCAGACATGTCTCATTAGCATAAGTGGAAAATGCACCGGCCCAGATAGCAGGAGATCCTGGTTCGTGTCCTGGCTGGGACAGTTAGATTTTTTTATTCTGTTCCCTTGCACTCAAAATTGGTAAAATTTACCTGGGATTAAATACCACAAAAAAATAATATTTATAAAATTAAGATTAAGATTTTTTTTAAACGTACTGGTTCAATTCTATAATTGTGGTCAACATCTCTAGAAGAAAACATCCTTCGACTCATTTCAAATCCTCACTTGATAGTGAGTTTTGGTAACTTACTTTCTTTGGTAATTTTAAATAACAATCAGATAGCTGGTTACGTTTCATTCAAATAGTACAAATTGCCACTAGCCACACTTATCTAAAGTATTCTCCTGGCGACCCTTTTTCAAATGACCCTATTCCTCATGTAAATGCGGTGAAAAGTATGTAATTATATTTTTCCCCGCACTCTAAAAAGATAAAATGTAAAAAAGAATTTCATTATCTTTTCCTCAACGTTTGTTATGCAGACGTGCTCAACAACACAAAAAAAACCCCAAAAAAACCCTGAACAATATATATATATATATATATATATATATGTTTGAGGCGTACACGGCAAGAATGANATATATTATACATTTTCAAAAATTCATATTTTTCGAGTAAGTAATCTGATATCCAGATAAGAAAATTTTAATTTAAAAACCAGTAAGGAGCGCCTTGGTAGCTCAGGTACACCTGTAATAATAAAGACCGTCAAATATTGAAGGATATTGTAGAGTTCTCCATTAAAGTGTTTGTAGACCCATTTGGAGTATTAAATTAATTTAAGAGAAAAAACCAAATATAAACTATAACTGTTCACTGAGTATATAAAACAAACTTTACAAGATGAGCTGTAATACAATACAGGGTAATTTAGCCGACTAACTCCCACTAAACCCCTTCCCGGAGCCAATCAGGTGGACGAATTACCTACACACAATAAAGTATAAACGGTTGTAAAATTCCTATTAAGTCCTCAAGAGTGTCTTAACTCGGTTTACTGCCTCCGTTATCCCACCGTAAACCCATACAGATCACTCTTGATAATTACAGCAAAGAAGACTTAACAAATAATGCAGAGAGAAATTTAGATTTCCAGGATGTTCACGTCCCCACAATTTCATATTCATTTCTACTCAAATTAATTTTATTTATTTTCATTTAAATTAGCTAACTGACATTCACTCCAGTATTCTACTTGTAGATTAAATTTATAAGTAGATACAACTTGGTAGCTGCACATTGAAAAATCTTTAAATGTACCCCTTAAATTTGTTATTTCTTGAAACTACATAGAAAGTATTTGAATTTAAAGCACGATGAACCGATTCTAACCAATGATAGAATTGGATCATTGATTTGTTCAATTTTTTTTTCCTTTCTTTTTTTCTCATATTTAAAACAAAAAAGTATTTTTTACAAGAAAAGAAAGAAGTTAGACACTAAGCAGTAAGTTTGATTTTGATCTGTAATTAGTAGGTGTATTTATTTCTCATAATAAATTAACTTCAATTTATCTCTGTTATAAATTATTATTGACCATAGCACTATTAACCCTAGGAAATGTTCTGATGTTTAGAATTCCAGATAGGAATTTCACTAGAAAAGAAAACAGGTTTCAAAAGCTGTTAGACGTGTAAAAAAGGCCGTGAAGATATGTCTGCGGCTAATGAGAGGCATTCTTCCTGAAGATTTGCCTGAAAGGTCTTTTGGGAGCAGCTGGAAGTGTCTTGATGCGCCGCTAGAGGGCTCTAGTAGACCATTATCTAGCCCCACTCCAGGGTGTTATCTCCTCGCACTTCGACAGGTCCTCGTCTCGCCCTACACTTATCAGTAACCAGCAACAAGTGTTTCTTTGTGTCCGGAGCGCTCCTGTCTCTCCCGGCCAACTTACAGCTCTCGCGAAACTCCCAACTGATCACAACCAAAAGGTCCAATCCTATACGTGGCATCAGTAGTAGTATTTATAGGCTTTAAGCAATACTTGTCGAGTTTCAAGCATGTACTCAACCTAGTTTGATAGAAATTATTATTATAAGTGCATCTTGTACAAAAACAAAATAGCAGAGCATATGGCACAATCAACGATCAGATAGAAATATGTAAACCAAACAACATAGCTATATTTATCTACATTAATAACAGGTTTGTACAAATCACCCTGCATACTACATACATCAAATTTAAGAAGCTTAAAGAACGTTCAGAGAACCTTCTCAACTTGACCAAGTCGAACTTATCTTTTTTTTTTTTTTCAATTATCATTTAATTAGGATAATCTTCTACTCATCAAAGTAATGTAATTTTAAAAATAAAACACACAAGTATTTCAAGATTTTTACAAGTTTTGATGCTGTCTGAATCCACAAAAGGCTTACCTGGAAATAGGTTCGCGTTTCTGTCTGTTTACAGACATAGACAAATTAAGTGAGGATGGCATGCACATGACTTAAGAAAGAGAGAAGTTTTAGATGAATTATGGGAAGTCGACTGAAGAAAAGCACATAAAATACGTGGCCCGAAGGGCTTAGGTCAGACATCTTAAGACGTGCTTCCCGAAGCAGTAGTGAAATCAGAACAAGGTTAAAACTTTTGAAAGCTTTATTTATTTTACACTCTTCCATTACTTTGCTGTCTTTCACTTTTCTTCTCCCTCCCACACAAGCTCTCACTCTCACTCTCTCTCTCTCTCTCTCTTCTCTTTCTCTCTTTTTCCTATTTTCACTCTTCCTATTTTCACTCTTCCTATCACCCCCCCCCCACTCTTCCTTACTCTTACTCTCCCTTCGTTTCGTTGCCAAATACTTATTTTAGTCTCATATCTACAACATCTTATACGAGTAACTATATTTCTTACTAGATGGCTACATATTTCAATACAAGGAATACCCATAACCTGAAAAATGTTGATCATCAAATAAAAATCCTCTTATTCTGACGGGAAATAATCGTATTCATTGTTACTGATGTAATGCTGATACATTCATTTGATGAACTCAAATTTTACAAATGTGTTGGAATTCAATAAAATAAAATCTTTTTATAGTTGCTAATCAAATGATTTGTATTTTCTCTGAATCTGAGATCTCTATGGAGATACGGATATATATATTATTAAAGACTAGAGAAGTAAGTGGCGTGCTAACCAAAAACTTTATGGGAAGGGGCAATTAAAGGATGACCTGCTTCCTATGTCATGACAAGAGAAGTCGGCTCACTGAGAAATTCCAGATGAGAATGTACTAGCCCCTTCTCGCCAGTTCCACGAAGTTATAAAAGAAGCTTGCCAGAGGCCCCCCGAGTCATTAAAAAGTTAGTGTCACTCAGGAACAGATTCTGTGTCCCATCGCGTGTTTTGAGAGTCGGGCTGTTCTTGGCCTTTGCTGTGCCGGTAACAACGAAAAGATAATTGACAGTGATTAACAATTTATCGTGAGGCCTCTTGTTAAATTAGCATGTTTAATTTATTTGTACATAATAATTAATTTATTAGCTGTGAGTAATTTATATTTTCTATTGATTTATTAGTTAGTTATTAAGGGCAGTTGTTGAAGAAGGTAATATTGTAATTAGTAGATGTAATTTTTTTTTATAATCAATTAATATATACTTCTTTTTATTATATTATTATTAACAGAATAAAAAATAAAAATTTATACACACACATACATAAATATGTATGTATATTTTATAGTACAATCTCTTTACGATAATAATAATAAAAATCCAGCTTTCATAATTTTTTAGTTCTTCAAATTTTTTAGTTTCATAATTTAGCTTGTAGTTCTTAACAATAACAGAANATATATATGCATTTATGCCTTATTCCATTTAATAGGCAAAATATATAATATTAGAACAAATTGATTATATTGTGAATCTTTTTAGGCGTTTATGTAACTCTTTCTAACTTATTTAGATATTCCCTAGTATAAAACCCTCTTCTTGAAAATCTCTTCAATGCATAAAGAGAACCAAGACAGATGTTTCGATAAAAGAGAATATGATATGCAAAAAGTAAATTATTATGCGGTAAAAATATATTTTTCTGATAATAGATTAATTAACGTTGAGATTGGATTTAAAAGGAGTTAGGCATACCTAGTGTTCTGGCAAAAGTTCACGTGCTTAGCTGATAAGTTGAGAATAAATTACTAACGATTATAAATAAAGATTTACTTTATGAAGGTTAAAAAAAATACTGCTTTTTGAAAAACTCCAACTAGAAATCGACAAAAGTCAAGACTACTAACATAAAGTAGAATTAAACTAAATAACCTATAAAGTTCAAATACTATATGTATGTTTGATTTCAGTATTTTGTGATAAGATTTATTCGCTTAGTGCTAATTGTTGCACTCTTGAATATCATTGTTATAAAGTATTTTTCATAAAATAATGTCGTTAGAAATAACTTCGAACGTTTTCAAACTGATAAAACTTATGGTAACAACATGAAAAATACGCTTTTCTTCTGTAAAATCTGAAATAGCCTACTCACTTTCAATGGTGAATAGACTTGGTTTGTTATATCTGAATAGTTGTTTGACCATATCCATGACCATGTCTAAGAGGTATGGGGTAAAAAAAAATGGGTTTAGCGTTGCAGTCATACACGTTTTCACAGAGACATAAAGTTGAGCAACGGAAAATCAATGAAGAACACGATGCTACAGTCAAATACACACTTCTCTGAAATAAAAGAAGGCCGATAATAGTTATACAGTATCATAGGCAATAAAGAAAAGTATCATCATATTTCATGAACTCGGGTATGTATTATATGATTGGAATTACAGACTTCTCAGACCAGCTACTTAAAGTACTGGCGTGAAGATTTCTGCACAATATTCTCAAGTTTAAAATTCAGGGTTATTTTCACATGGCGAAAATGACCACAGTAGAAAACTGATATATTGTGAATGAATGTTTGAATATCATTATCATAATCACAATCGATATTTATAGTTAACTACAAATGTTCTAATTCAGAGGAGGAAGGTCGCTGCCAGACTTCCGAAAATGGTCGCATATGAATTAAATTCCCAAAATATAAATATAGTTTTTAATGGAACATGTCCTTTGATTTTCTTAAGCAGAATTCGTGCTGCAAAAAATTATTTGTAAAAAGCCACCTCATGACATTGATACGAAAAGCTTGATTTTTCTATAGGAAATCTGCTAAAACAATAATGTTGAAGCTCAAGAAGGCCAGTCGTTTTAAGCACGATTATTGTTACGAGTTTAAAATAAATAATCGTTAGTTATAGTTAAAAACCAGTTATAATGAATTAATATATCATTTAATTTTGTATTAATAATAAATAATTAGCGATTTGAAGAAAACAGAATATTAATCTAAATCTCAAAGGAGTATTCGAAAAGTTAAATACAACTAGAAAAAGACATTGATCTCACTGGTTCATGATCAAAACAGTCTAGAAGAACTGCTAACAATAAAAATACAAGGAATACTAATAAGTATTTCTAACAATAGTCAATATCACACATACTATAGAAAAACAATAAAAGAATACAAATATCATACTTTAATAAATATTATTTTAATTTGTGGTCTTTAATCCCACGTAAATTTAGATAATTTTTAGTGCAAGGGAACAGAATAAAAAATCTAACTGTCCCAGCCAGGACTCGAACCTGGATCCCCTGCTATCCGGGCCGGTGCATTTACCACTTATGCTACCGNTGCGGGGAATTTAATAACTTATCAGACTTGTCTCGGTAGCATAAGTGGTAAATGCACCGGCCCGGATAGCAGGGGATCCAGGTTCGAGTCCTGGCTGGGACAGTTAGATTTTTTATTCTGTTCCCTTGCACTAAAAATTATCTAAACAAATATCATACCTTCTTTTATCCGTCTTCATTGGTTTCTGCAAACTATCTTCTGTTGGCCAACATGGATAATAAAAAAAGGTATGATAGTTCTATATTCATTGGTGGTGGAAATAACCTTTTAGATTATTTACCGAATACAAATATATTTTTTAAAGAAACCAAATATTTTTCAAGGAATAAAAAAAAAAGTCTTTAAGTATTAAAAATGATTTAATAAATGAAGTTGGGCACTATATATGTTCTGTAAAAATTTTCTTTGAAACATATAGCTACATTAGGAAAAGGCTATTTAAAACTAAATTAAAATCCGAAGTCATTAAAATGGCAACTGCTAGTAGGCCCCACATATGATGCCAGGTAATAATCACGTTTTTCCCGCCTCAAATACGGTAGAAGTTGAAGACATAAAAGTTAGCACAAACCTTCTAAAAGTCAGAATTGCCGTCAGGATTTATCACGCTGTGGAGTAAGGTTGCGGGCGATTACAGAAATATTGCCAAGAGAATAAAGGTTTGTTTACTTTGGTGACGCCGGCTGAGCCGAGGGTATCAGTGCGAGTCGCACTCTGAGCTGCGTTCTATCGAGAAATGAGAGACTGCCGTGTGCCGTGGGTGCTAGCTAGCTGCAAACAGCACTTCCCTCCATGAAACTAAAGTTGTACCTGAGTTAAGGTAATCCCAGTGCTCTGATCCCAAGACATCTGGCAAGGTTGGTGTTCTACAAAACTGCAACAGACTACACAACGCACTATTCCCACATATCGAGAGAGGAAAACCTCATATAATGAATTTCCTCTTGTAAGATTTTCCTTAGACAGAATAAGTTTGAACTGAGGTAGAAATTTTAACACGACGCATAGGACTTTAAAGAAATTTCTTTGCAAAAAAGTCAAGAGTTTAAAAATGGTTGCGGCACACAGAGGTCAGCAGACTTCAAATGCACGCGCAATCTTTTCCTACTTTTCCCACGTTACTCCACTCGAGTCCGTGGCGCAATTTTCAGAGAGTGAAAAGTTTTGAAAGCTTACTTTTAACTTTTCCGCCATTTCCCTCTTAATCTCCCCCACCCACAGCCATAACTAGGCCCCAGCCTCCGCTTTGAGGTGTTCATCTCCAGCTCCGACCTCTTCCAATCTCTCTTGCTCTTTCTCCTTTGTTGTATTTCAATTCAGAAAAACCAGGTGCTCATTTGCACTCAGAAAGATTGATTGTTTTCATTCATCTATGCCTTCATGGAAATCACGATCCAAGGAAACTGCTCCGGCAGAGGTGACTTAGGATATCTGTTCAGTTTAGGCCGCTTTTATCTTCACCGGCTTTTTCCCTTGAGATAAGAAAACAGGGTTCAATATTGAAATACATAATTAATAAACGATAAATATATAAGAAAATTGATTGCTCAACTGCTTTAAAAAGACAAAACTTTGGACCATAGAGTGTAGTCCAGTCCATAAAATGCTGTAAAATGTTGAATAACACACTTAGATAATTACCAAAAGGTGACCAGTAATGAAATTTCTTGATGGAAAGCGAAAGTTTAGAAAAGCAATAACAATTAATTTCAAAACATCTTTGTTGCTTTACCAGTTTCGCATTCATGAACCCTCATCATAAGCTTAAATTACAGTACACATTTTTTTTTTTTGCTATGACAACTAACTTGATATCAATTTTTAAAATTTAAAAAAAAATTTAAAAATTGACAAAACAAATCCTAAATATCCAATAAAATTTATATATTTCAAAGTTGGGCTCTCGAACTAAATTCGTAAAATATTTCTGTAGTTGAGATTTTAAAAAAAAAGATATATAATATAATATAAATGTTAGAAAATGTATTATTACAACCTAAATGTTCCAAACATTCTTAAACGAAGATATTATGATTTTTAAAAAGATATGCAAGGGAGTAATAAATAAAAAAAAATTTACTACATCAGCCAGGACAGGAACCCGGGTCTCCTGCTTTCCGGGCAGTTAGGCAGACCACTATATCACCGACGGTAGCTAGATAATTTCCTCCCCGCACTTTACTCCGAGTCTAAACCTCCAAGTAAGACGAATATATCATGTTATACTCGAAGGAGTGAACATAGTCGGCTATTTGTTAGACTCTCGTTATTTCTTCTTTAAATAATGACTTTGGTTGTGGTATTTAATCCCAAGTTCAATTTTATACAAAAAATGCAAGGGAGTTAGTTAGAATAAAAAATCCTACTATTCCCTGCTGAGGTAGTAAGATTTTTTCATTCTAATTCCCTTGCATTTCTTGTATAAAATTGAGCGTAGGATTAAATATCACAACTGAAAGCATTATTTAATAAATTCAGATTTTAAATTTTGGTCTCCTTCTACACCACAGATTCCAGCCATTAACAAAATCAGCTTCTAAAAACGACACTGAAAGTTCCGTTCTGAAAAACTAAATAATCAGACGTGTAGAGCGTTAACACACACACACACACAAACACAAAAACACACATGATTTACTATTACAGATTTACAAGATAAAAATTTTAGTAATTATCAGTTGTGAAGCAGATATGATCGGTGAAAATAACGAAAAGCTTCGAAAAATCTGAAACGAAAAAACTTACGTAATTCTCTAAAAATAGATTTGAGAGGACAGGGGATTACCTTGACCACGACGATAATACATAATTAAGTGGTGCAGAGCTGGAATAAACTAGTAGAGGAAAATGGTCGTGCAAGTGTAAACCCCCCAGGAATGAAAAGTCGCAAGGCTCTGAAATTTAATATTTAACGAGGAGTTGGCAACAGTAAACCCCACTAGTCCTCCCTGAATTCGGCAGTCTGGAAGTAGGGTTTCGCCGATCGACCCCGCAAAACACACAAACGGTCTAGAAATCTCAATCCTTAACTCAACGCTTCAGCATTTAAGCGTATCAATTTCAATTTATGAACGAGTATAGTTTACGGTTCAGATTACTCCCCACCCTGATGTTTATATGTCGACATTTACCTTTAGAAACCTTTAGTTTGGAATCTTACATTGTCTGTCGAGAATCACTGCATTAAACTAAATATTTACTACTCGGTTTGGTCAAGGTTCATCCAAAAAATACAATTTAAAAAATGTGTGTATTTTATTATCTATCGACTATTCGGTTTACATTGTAAGCCATTTTTAGGCCTATCATGAAGATGAGAGGGGACGTCTTACCACCTGGATCACATGTTCATGTCAGTTCCGTATCACCTTCACGATAGCCCATAAGTTAACAAAAATTATTAACCACCAGCAGATAATTTAAAAATATACATTTTTTTTAAATGGTATTTTTAGATCAACCTTGACCGAACCTCAACAAAAAAAAATCTCCTAATAATCTCTACGGTCAACAACTCTCCATCTGACAAAAGTTTAGTGTAACATGAAGTAGCAAACAAATCCCCCACTAATGTTGGTCGAATATTGTAGTAAGAAATATTAGACTTTAAGTGGTATCGTATAAAATAAAAGCAATAGTTATGAAATTTAGAGTAGAAATCCACTTTTTTTTATATATGTAGATTCTTTTTACAAACACACTAGAGAGAATATACAAAATAAACATAAAATGTGTTGTTCTTCCAACTAATAATTTACCGTGCTGTTTAACCGTTGAAGTGCAAACTGGTTATTCAAGGAATAATTTCCAATCAGTAAAATATGATAAACCTGAAGAAAATAATAACTATTACACAAATAATTAAAATATATAAACATCATTTTTGTCCTCAATTTCATGTATCCATTACATTTACTTGGGCATAATGAATTGCAAAAATTTAAAATAAATGTTATTTGAGCCGATAATAAAGATTAGGCTCAGATAATAACATGGAAAGCTTAGTATGAAAATTTGAACAATTAAATTCTTTGAAAGCCTATATTATTTACTAGGTTCACTACTTTAAAAAAATTAAAATTATTGAAAACCCCTACAGAGCTGAAAATAATATTGTAACATAATAAATTAACTTTTTCTCATTGCAAATATTCATTCACATTGTTTTTAATTGATCCGCATGGTTAATTCCTTCTTTTGATCACACATATTCAATAAATATAGCCTACTTCTTATTTAAACGCATTTGCACACAAAGCACTAGAAAAATATTTATTTTATACATAAATTAATTTTAAAAATGTGAGTTTGTGTACCATTGAACTCATAAAAGTCATTCAGAAGTTCGCTGAAACTCCATAATAGTTTCAAGTTCATTTAATTTGAAACTTAACTTTTGTAATGAATCGCCTCTTCTATTTCAACTAAGAACAACCTTTTAGAAATTTACGTTGAAAAATTAATTTCCAGAGTAAAATGATCAGACAAGAACATTCAAAGGAGAATGTTATGAATAAATTCGTAATCCCATTTGATTTTCATCATTGCAGGAAGTAATATATCAAACATAAGATGACATAAGTTTATGAACCTTCTTAGGTTAAAGATGGTTATTATCATCAGTTTGAAATGGTTATTTAATTTTAATAATTAAAATATTGTCTTCAACAATTCAAATATTGAGTGGAACCTGAATGTTTTATGTAAGGCAATTTTTCGGAAATAATAATAAAAAAAATACCACATCTAAGTAAACAGGAGAAAAAAAGAAAAAAAATTTTAAATAATTTATTTTTTAAAATTATCTCTAAAAATACCCTTTTTTAAAATTTGTATTTTTTTGTATCTACCTTGACCGGACCCCAACATAAAAAAACATATAATAATAATATTTACGGTCAAAACCCTCCATTTGAATAATAAAGATAGATTATTATTATATTAATAAATGGGCAATAATACGGGAATATCAGAAATGTATATGACTAATGAAGAATGTTTAATAACAGAAATATGACGAACTGGGGCAGTGAAGAAGTTGACACAGTTCGAAGAGAGGTTTGCGGCGAAGACCTATTCATTACGGGGCGAGTGGGAACTTTTCGGCAACTTGGACAATTCCTCGAGAAAGCTCAGAGCCGAGAGTTCAGGCCATTAAATTACATTTACACACCTGGGGCGAAGAACATGCTTCATTTACATATAGCATATCGGAGACTAACTTCTTAAGAAGAACCATTTCAAGACTGCACATTGCACCTAGATATCATAATGGGGGAACTGGAATGGTACTGTACTTCAAGATCATAGCAGTACAACTATGCTGATCAGAAGTACAGCCATGAAAACATCACTGAAAACACAGTTTTTATTTAAAATTACGATTAATAAGTAGAACTATTATCTAACGAATAAATAAAATATTTGCAGAAAATAGTTTAAGATATAAAAAATATAGCAATAAATTTGTGAGCATATCTCAATTTTATTGTTATTTTCCAATAGTTGTATTTTTAAATTTTACCTCTATCCCACTCCTAATCTGGACAAAATCAAAGCCCTAGTCTGTATCAATCAACAAGTAGTGTTGCCGCGAAACGAAAGCTTTGAGAGAGGAGATGTAAGCCGAGGAGTGGCACTGAGACACTGCTGGGAGAGAAAGAGGCCGGCAATGTGAGAAGTCCCACAAGTAGGGTCGGAGGTCTAGCTGGGAATGTATAGGAAATCTGCTTAGTTCAACAAGTATTTAATTTGATTTGTTTATACATGTACGTCGCCTTTTCCTCACTACACATTTAATTCTGAGGTATTTTCTTATTTTTAAGATAATAATAAAGTGTATAACTTTGCCATCAATAGAACTATTTCAATAAGCACTATAGTATCAAGGTACAATATCTTCGTCAAATCCTGTAATCTTAGATGCATAGCAGGAACCAAGGAATTTTTCTATTAAAAACGTATGAAGAAGAATCCTGTATCATTTTATAAATTTTCTCATATAAGCTTTCCTGATGATTATCATGGATTTTCCTCTCCAAGAATTATAACAAGTACTTTGAACGTTTAGTACTTAACACTGCACAGTTTAAAAAAAAATCACATCATTCAAATTAACAGTAGAAAGCGGATGTTAGCGAATATCAGCATGGAAGGGAGAAGGAGAGCGATCCCCGTAGATATACAGCAGGGGGAGGTGGGATAATTTTAAAGAAGTCACAGAAAGCGGACGTAAGCGAATATCAGCAGGGAGAAAAGCGATCCCCATAGATATCAGAGAATGCCAGTAGGTAGAGGATTCGAATTTGTTACAGGAAGTGGATGATACCGAATATCAGCAGGGAGGATTCAAAACTGCAGTAAAAGGCAGAAGACAGCAGCGAGAGGAGTTCGAGGTTGAGATAAATAGAAGGATGTAAATAGGATAAGATATAGCGGTACAGACGGAGAGATAAAGAGAAATAGGGTGAGAAAGAGAGTGTGGGATATATAGGGAGAGTGAGAGAGAGTGGGGGATACATGGAGAAAGAGAGAGAGAGAAAGGGGGGATACATGGAGAAAGAGAGAGAGAGAGTGATAGAGAGAAAGGGAGAGAGAGCGGGTGAGGGAGAGTGAGAGGGAGAGTAGAAGGAGGGAGAAGTGTATAGATCGATGGGAGGAGGAGCCACGTCTGACCCATATCTGAGGACTCATTGGGGTACACAGGGTCAGGGAGGACTGCAGCCACCCTGTCTAGGGTCACTGTCGCCCCCTCCACCCCGCGCTCACCCCCAGTGTCCACCACGACAACAATTTATAGCTCCCACACCCTGTGAGACATTCTGTCAGATCATCTTCACCATCAATAACTGCAACACGCCATTCACGAGTCACAAGTCTTTCCAATCAACACAATAAAGTAAAACTTAGTTAATAATTTCTCCGAACAATAATTGAATCAATTAAAACAATATATTTTTAAGATTTTTGATTAATTCAGTATTTTATAAATATTTTAATGTACATTCTATATTAAGTAGAAGATAATAGTAATTTATAAAGCCCGAAACAAGCTGAAAAAGTTATAGGCGAATGAAAGCTACCACTAAGTCAGGTTCCGCACAGAACGTAAGAGTCAGAAAGCGCTTAGGCATCGTAATTACATTCGTAAATATTTTAAATCTCATATATATCGCAAATTTTTATAGAACTTATAAGTTATAAATTACATTTTACAGCAATTTAGCCTGGTAAACGTTTTCGTTACTTAAATAAGAACGAAAATATCTCGATCATTCGGGGCTGCTTTTAAACCCCCCGCCCCTCTTCCTTATCTGATTTTAACAAAAAAATAAGAAAAAATATACACACAATCATAAATGGGAAAGCCCGTAACGAGAGGAAATTACGAGATAACCTGCTTTTTACCGAACGAAAATGTAGCTCTTTAAAATATTTATATAAATATTCTTTCAAGAAAACTATATATTTTATTTTCCTAAAAAAATTGACTATCTGAGATTTTTTTCATTTTTACCAATTTAGATAACTTTCCGTGCAAAAAATGTGATAAAAGCAAAAAATTTTCAGCAATCGCTATCTCACCAAATAATAATAAACAGTAGAGAACAATAATGAATAATAAACGAGTAATTACAATTTACGAAGTATTTTCCTTAGTCCCTTAGATTAATTTTTATATTAATTACTTCTACAGTTATGAGTATAAATGATTAAACCTAAATTATATTTAAATTCTACTGAAATGAAAATTATGGATCAAATAAAAATATTACGTATGCAGCCACACTAAGAAAAGGTAATTTGAATAATCACATTAAATCCCCCCCCCCCTTTCCAATCAGCTGCACAAACGTGACCTTTTTCTTTAATCAGAAATAATAAAATATAAAAAATTTATTTTTCTATAGTTTAAAAATGTAGTATAAATGCGAATTAAAGATGATATTTATGAATGCACTTCGCTCTCTCAACTCTCGGACGGTCTAGAAACTGATTAATTGATTATAATACATAACTCTATTCCAGCTTGTAAGATCATGTACTTATTTACTATTATTTATGTGAATCATTTACAAAAATGGAAAAATCATCTTTGTTAATGCTCTACCTTAAGGACTTAATAAAAGATTTCAAAGTAATGCCGCTATTCAGGTTGCAAAAGGGCAGAATTTTTTTTAAATCTTTTGGCTATTATCTCCAGTCTTATCTGAAACAAAATTGATAGTCTCTAAAATACAAACAAGCACATTGTGCTCAATGTACATATACGATAACTCAGGTGCGTGCTCGTATGAGCGCGAATGTCTGTCGAATACCTTTGCAGATACTACATTTTTTATTTTATCAAATAATAATTTGCCAAGTTGGTTTTTAAAACGAAAGAAAAGGCTGCGCCGAGTTCGCCCATATTTACTAAAAAGAGGAAAAAAAAACAAATTTTTATTATTTTAATAACTTTGTTATTATTAAAGTTATAAATAAAATAAACAAAATAATAGGTGTAAAATATTTTTATGCAATTTATATTCCATAAATTTTAAAAAAATGATGCTAAAGAAGATTTTACACAAGTAAATTCAAGAGTTAGGAGTCCTTTCACTTTCGAAAAATATTACCTAAATCCGACGGTCTTCGTTTTGAGAATGGTTAAAAAAGTTTGATTTCTATTGTGATCCATTGAAGAAGAGGGTAGTAATCGCCTATTTCATCCGTATAAAAATATAATAAAACAGAAAAAATGCAAATTTCAATTTTTTATCATTAATCTTTTTTATAAAGCCCTCAACAAGGATGATATTTAAAATGGTTAAGCACCTTCCCCCACTTCTTCATATGAAATTTGACTTATGTCACCTTCAGTATTCAACCACTTTCCTTTGCATTTTTATTTCTGTGTTTTATTAGTGTATTTTCATTTATATTTCCTTTAATGAAATATGAAAAATCTACTACTTAGCTTAAGTAACGTTTAAGAGTCGTCCGTTTTTTTGTTGTTTTTTTTGCGTGTGGGTGTTTGTGTGTTATTGGGAAATACATACATTAGGGTAGGATTATTCATTTTCACAGCTCAAACTAAACAAACATTTTTTTAATTATTTTAGACTATTATAAAATAAAATATAGTTCATAAGGAGAGTTTGTTGACCGTAGATATTATTCTAAGATGATTTTAGTTGGGGTTCGGTCAAGGTAGATCCAAAAAACACAAATTTGAAAATGTATTTTTTTAAATAAAGGATTATCTGCCAACGTTTCGGCTTACATTGTAAGCCATCTTCAGGGCTATCATGAAGATGAGAGGGGACGTCTTACCACCAAGTTCACATTTCCATGACTNAAATAAAAAAATGTATTTTTTTAATGAAGGATTATCTGCCAACGTTTCGGCTTACATTGTAAGCCATCTTCAGGGCTATCATGAAGATGAGAGAGGACGTCCTGTCCCTAAGTTCACATTTCCATGTGTAAATGTGAACTTAGGGACAGGACGTCCTCTCTCTTGATAGACAGCCCTGAAGATGGCTTACAATGTATGCCGAAACGTTGGCAGATAATCCTTTATTTAAAAATACATTTTTCAAATTTGTGTTTTTTGGATCTACCTTCACCGAACCCCAACTAAAATCATCTTAGAATAAAATAAGCCAGTCTACAGCTAAGCCTAGTGGTCATACCTTTCACACTTGTTGTTTATCTTTATTCACTTTTATTTATTTAAATCTTGACAAAAGAAACAGGGCTAAGCAGCACCCGAGTGGCGGACTCTTGGCACCACATTTCAGTAACAAGACGAATAAGTAAATCTGGCATATACAGGACGACGACGAAAGGAAGACGCGGCCCCCCCGTATATGGGGGAATCGGAAAGCATTGCCTCCGACAGCATGTGGAGTCGGTAGCGGAGGAGGAAATATGTGATATTCTCACGGCAGGTGGAATCGGAACCCGAGCCTGGCGCGTAAATCCCCGCCGACGTCTATGAAAGTCAAGACTCCTCCTCTTCCAGCTCTTTCCCGCGCACCAATCTGCCTTTACCCCCTCCACACTGCCACTGCCAATCTACATTGCAAATTTCATTAGGATCTATCAAAGCCACTCCCCACCACAACAATCATCCCCTCCATAAGAACATACAAATCCGAATAAGTTTATATATTCTGCGTATACTCCAGAGCAACAGACATTTATCAATATGTTTTACCCACAACGAATTTAATTGAAAATATACCAGTGAGATCTTATTCTTTTGCCAAATTAAAAGGAATTTAAATTACATAAAACAAATTTCAAGTCGTGTAGAATCAAAATCAGGCATGATTTGGGAGTTGCATTCTAACTCCCTTGCATTTCTTGCATTAAATTGAACGTGGGATTAAATACCATAACTAAAATAATTATTTAAAAAATAAATATGGGGAAAACGAGAGTCTAAAAAATAGCCGACAATGTTAGCTCCTTCGAGCATAAGACGACATATTCGTCTTACTTGGGAGTTTAGACTCGGAGTAAAGTGCGGGGAGCAGAAGAAATCATCTAACTGGCCTAGGTGGTGTAGAGGCTAGCATACTTGCCCGTAAAACAGGAGATCGGGTTCGAGTCCCGATTGAAATAGCAAGATTTTTTTATTCTAACTTTCTTGCATTTGTTATACCATTTCTCCTGAAACT
Organism: Oncopeltus fasciatus; assembly: GCA_000696205.2. NCBI lineage: Eukaryota > Metazoa > Arthropoda > Insecta > Hemiptera > Lygaeidae > Oncopeltus > Oncopeltus fasciatus. Next base: position 791,598 of record KZ806908.1, on the reverse strand, counting down.
CTATTTATAATAATATACATTTTGACAATTATGGTCACTTATGCCAAATTATGGCTGACTTATGGCCAGGATTTCTTGGAAGAAGTTAAGCAAAGTAATCACCATTTCATGTATGGATAAAAATTGGGGAAAATAGTTTAGTAGGCATAGGAGAATATCTTTTTCATTTATTTAATCCATGTTTATTTTCGGAATTTCCAATGAAATATATACAGGCTATGATCTTCTGCATTGTATACAGCTGTTGTGAATTCCTTAACTACATGACAGAATTTCCGACAATCCTCTCTTAAGGCAACTATCATACTGTAGAGGTATCAAAGTCGAATACGTAGTGAATTCTGAGGTAAAACGGAAGAAAGATGGAGTACATGAAACTTTAATTTTAAAAACCATTCAAATTCCATCTGAAATCACCTCTGCTATGAGAATACACCAATATACTGCATAGAACAGGAGCGGAATAATTCATGATTCTCGTGGAAAAAGTTACAGCGAGTTGTAAATCCTTGCAAAATGTAGAAGGGGCGGGGGGGGGGAGGGGGTGAAGATGTTATTTTAAATGCAGATTTGTATTCTACGTGCTTCACTGAAAAGTAGAAGTTGTAGAAGTTGCGTAACGATGTCCCCAACCTTGTAGTTGATGAATATTTGTACTTGAACTTTACATGCCATGTAACTCACATTCACACTAAGAAACTATTTCTATAATCAAGAAACAAAACGGTGTTGACTTTCCGTGCTCTAAACATAATAATAAGCCCACTAAAGGGGAACTCATAATTCCTGGCTATCCCCCACCCGTATTGGACCGAACTCAGCCTTTGAGAGACATGACTAGTCGAATTAAGAAAAGAAAAAAAATGATTTTGGCTTCATTTTGAGTAGTAATAAAACTTTTTATACATTTTTTTTATTTGAGAAATAATAAATAAACTAAAAACACACGCACACATATGTACGTCGTCGACGGAAACGTGAGGTTCGGCTTCAAACCTCAGTTTCCCAGCTAAAGGTCAGTTGCTGGAACACACGTTTACCAAACACCTAAGGTGGAATAGTGTTCAAATGAGCTGGATAACAATTTCTTAACTACTTTGATGCGGCAAATTTGGCGAGAGGTAGCTGGAGCTCTCATTCAAGGAACAGTAACACTAGGGGAGGGGGAGGGGGCTTCACAATTTACCTCGTAAATAGAAGATCCGTCTAATCGGCCAGACTTGAGGTGAAATTTATAATGGACCAAATTTAATTATTACTAGCACGAGGTGCTCCCGCGCACTTTAACTCTCACACATCAAGCATTCAGCGTCAGCTCAAATCCCAGTAGTTTTCACTCTTATGATTACAAAAAATATCTATTTAAATAAAAATCTTTCATTATAAAATTACATTTAAATGCATATTCGTAGAAAATATATTTCGGATTTTTTTAATTCGAATTTTGTTTTAACTTTAAATTTTGTGTATCCCGCTACTATAGTCCGATTTTCAACATTAACTAGCTATAATTTACAGACAGCCAAAATGAAATGTTACACCTAGTTACACGTTAATGGTATTTATCACATTTAGGTGCTATCCAAAAATATAATATTTGATATAAAAGTATTTTAACTTTACTTTGAGTGAACAATGAATATATGTTATAGAGTGTAAGCCATTAAACGTAATACTACAACAGTAGTAGGTATTTCAAAAAAAAGTTATTTCTGAACATTCATTTTCGTCATATAATATAAGTTTCATGCTCAAAAAAGGTTATGAGACTATATATATTAAATATAATATTATATTATATTAAAAACAAATGTTTAAGGTATTCTAGAACCTAAATTCGTCCATTTTTATTAAATCAGTTTCTTTATTATTTTTTATTAATTTAAAAAACGAGATAATTATACATTTTGATAATTATAAAACTCAGTTAATAGAGCTATTAACCAAAATTAGATAATAGGAAAATTGTTTATTTGACTATCAACATCAATGTTCATAAATACTTCTTCCGGGCATGTAGTAAAGTTACAAGTGGAGAGTTTTTGACCGTAGGTATCATTCTTTGATGATTTTTGTTGGGATTCGGTTAAGGTATATACAAAAAAATACAAATTTAAAAAAATAGAATTTTTTAAAGATTATCTGCCGACGTTTCAGTTAACATTGTAAGTTATCTTCAGGGCTGTAGAAATACAATGTCATGAGAATACAATAATAATTGACAATATTATAATACAGAATTACCATCATGTAAGGTGATATTAAAAGTATGAGTGAAGTAAGCTATGTAGGGAATTTACAAACATGCAGACAACAACCTATTTAAAAAAAATAATTAAATAAATTAAAACAGTTATTGACCAAACCCGCCTATCATGAAGATGAGAGAGGACGTCTTCTCCCTAAGTCCACATTTCCATGACTGAAAAGAAAATATAATTTTTCAAAATTCGAAAATTATATCATTATTATTAATTTATTTTCAATTGTTACAGTATAAGCCGAAACATTGGCAGATAATCTTCTAAAAGTATACACTTAGTTTAAATTTTTATTTTTTTTTTTGGATCTACCTAGACCGAACCTCAACAAATATCATCTAATTGTAGTAAAGTTACTTTTTGTCATCATGTGATGGCTACTTCAGGGCTGTAAGGAGAATAATACTTTGTAGAATTCGTTCTACTTTTTGCCCTGAAGAAGCCAAAACTGGATGTGTTTGTTTTGTGTAAAAATATTTACTACATGGTGAAGCCAAGAAGTATTTATAAACATACCTAAGGGTCTTGGAAGCCTATGTGAAAATCTTAATCAATATAAATTTTACGTACAAATGACGGAAATTTTGAAGAAAAAACCTTGCTATGAATATAATAAACAAAATACTAATAATGTAAGATATTTCAAAAACATTATAATAAAAAAAGACAAAATAAAAATGTAAAGATCTTTCTATTAAATAAATTTATATTTGAAGCCATATGTACTCAAAATATATATTTCAATAGTTATTATGTGTTTCAATCCAAAAACGACGCTAAAAAAAAGCAGTTCTTTTGATCATAAGAATAATTCACAGTTAAATCGCGACAACTAAACGTCTCAATTTTTGTCCTCATATGCATCATACTCAATTCCTTTATAATTTCATATAAATATATATATATATGGTAATTTATAACAAGAGGTAGCAGTCTATAGCATTCAATAAACTGAGGCAAATTCCAAATATTCATAGAGGTAAGGTATAAACTGTGGAAGGCACGGGAATTTCACTTGCTATCGGCAAATCGGATGAAGAGAGGTCTTTGACGAGACAGACTTGAGTCGATATGTATTGCAGACATTCCCTCTCCTGCAGATAGACTGAAGAGAGAAGTGATAACGCCACAGAAACTTATTTAATATTTGCCGGCGAAGAGAATGTATCCGATGCCACCTGTACTCCAGGAAGCAATCTCTGTCTTAATCAGACTTCCCCATCGGAAAATTTGCATTCAATTTGGAAGTCTACCTTATCTCAGCTCTGTTTCTGCCTTTCTCCGGGTCTCATTCTGCTCTGGAGCACCTTCATTGGGTCCTGGGAGAGCCCTGGCGTGGGAAGGGGGAAGAGGCCGTCCAGTTCGACTCCTCACTCAGCACGAGAGAACACTCCCACCCAGACGATATTCCTCGGCAAATAATCAAAATAAATCCGCTTCAGAAGCACTCATTCAAGCAATGGGCAAAAAGAATACAAAATATTCTGTAGAAATTTCTCTCTTCAACGTGTAAATCACGAGTCATAAAAAAAGTCATCGATCATTTATTAATTACAAATACAATCAGATCCAAATCCTTCCTTCCATCAATTATGTTAACAAAAGTTTAAAAAAAAAAAGTCTTAAACAGGAAAATGACTCTCAATGATGGTTTAATTTATATCATGCAAATCAATTTATTTATCTATTTTGTGATTAGGTTATCATTTGCATATAAGAAACACATCCTGAATACCTTCCACCAAAATTTCACATCATTGCTAACAAAGTAATTGTTAATATTTGTATCATACGTTATAAAATCGGCAACGCAGCATTATTCGGACTCTAAATTAATGCATTAATAATCTAAAGTAAAATCCAAAATCTAGGGAAATTTATATTAAATTAAAGTTTAATTTAGTTTAATTAAAACATTCAAATGCCTGCAGAAATGACACGGTTCCCAAAGTTTTAGAATATTTTACATCAAGTATTCCATTTCAGCTAAGCCACTACTCCAACATCTTAACTAAATTTTCACGGAAATTATAATTATTTTCCCAATAATATATGCTTAACACTATGAAAAACAGAAATTGCATTTTATCAAGTCAAATATCCATTTCACAAATTTATTTTAACAAAAAAATTTTTTTAATAAATAAGTGTACTTAATCACATCAGAATAAAATCTTAATGGTGGTTACTTACTAATTGATTCTGCTTAATGAATCTAACTCACCTGAAATAAATAAAAAAACTGATATTACATATAACAATATAAATATAATTGTAAATATAGATGAGATATCTATAGTAACCAAATATTTAAAATTTTAGTTAATAAAAATTCTTACACATATATTGTATAATTTTCTAAAGTGAATATTATAATTAAATTAAATATTACAGTAAATTACCGAAGTCCAGATTTTTGGATTTCTATTTGAGGAAGAAAACTCTTCATGATTTTTACAATGACTGAATTCTAAACTTTAAATGTTGTGTCTTATAATTTTCTAAAAAATGTTAAATAAAATATTTTCCAAAAATATTAAAGGTTTAGAGGTATCGATACTGCTTTTACAAAATTTTATACCTTTAGTGGGAAAATGTGCAGATAAATATTGAATATGATATTCTTTTAAAATATAACTATGACAAATATTGTGAAACGTAAATATTATTTTCTTGTGGTATTTAATCCCACGTAAATATTACTGTAAGTGCAAGGGATCAGAATAAAAAATCTAACTGTCCCAGCCAGGACAGATTTTTTATTATGTTCCCTTACACTAAAAATTGTTAAATTTTACATGGAATTAAATACCACAAAAAATAATATTTATAAAATTAAAATTTAAAAGTAAATAACTTTTATATTAGTCATTTAGAGAGCCATTTAAACAGCTTGACAATGTCAGCTCCTCCGAGCATAAGACGATATATTCGTCGGCCTCGGAGGATAGACTCTCGATACTAGTACGGGGAATTTAATAACTTATCAGACTTGTCCCGGTAGCATAAGTGGAAAATGCACCGCCCCGGATAGTAGGAGATCCAGATTCGTGTCCTGGCTGGGACAGTTAGATTTTTTTTATTCTGTTCCCTTGCACTAAACATTATTGTGAAACGTATTTTTTTTTTTTTTTTGTGTGTGTGAAAAGATATTGCTTCATGGTTGTTTCTCTAGGAGTCGAAAATAGGAAAAATTTCAAATAAATTAAAGAAACACAGCAGCAGTAAAGTGAAATCCTGCAATTGACCTATGCAAACAGTAGAGCTGGTGGGAGACAATAGAGCAGGCTGAAAAAAGCCCAGAGAAAGGAGTCTCATTTCGCTCGGTTGTAACATTCTTGCAGGCTCGGTAGAATCGGCGAGGTCGAGGAGAGACAAAAAGAGACCTCTATCGCGACATCGGGGATATAAAACTGTGTGTGTGTGTGGATGTCAATGTTACTACTACCCCCGAGGCAGATCTGCGGTTCTCCGACATGACTGCACTCCTCTGCTCCTCCACGCATGCACAATTCGCTAGCAGCAACCAAGATAATGGCAAACGGTACATATTGGAGTTAGGCAAATGAGAAACTAAATAGAGAATATCCCCCTTCTAAGTGGTTCAATGGAAGGCTAACACTTAAATAAAGAAAAATAAATAGAGAATGGAAACTTTCCCACAATCCTATATGACAAAGTGAAATATTACAAAGAATAAGGGCGATAACCTAACTTGGAATAAAACTGACTTAAATATATATTATAGCACAGAAAATTTTTCTAATACTAAAAATAAAATGCATTCCAAAAAAAAAAAAAATTCAGATGGCCACATGAGACATTTTTTATACAAAACAAAGGCCTAAGTTTTTCACTTTAATTACTTCAAATCACCACCCAGGAATAAAACACGCTGTTATTGAAATAAATAGTAAATAAAAAATAATAGTTATGAAGATAAACTGAAAATTGTGGTGGAGGATTTGAAGGTGAACGTTAAACTTAGTGAGTGGGGAAGTGTAATTAATATATCTGTACACAAATGAAAAAAGAGACTTGTTGGTGTGAGACATGAGTGAGAATCGGAGGATATGAACGGCCAATGTCACACAGACATGCGACATTATTGCGACAGATCAACACATAGACAAGCGTATTATTATAGATATATAACGCAAGCACACTTATAGCCAGGATTTCTTGGGAGAAGTTGTGCAAGATAATCAGCATGTCATGCATGGATAAATAAGGGTGGGGGATGGTACAGTAGGCATGAACTGGAAAATATTGATTGGGCATAAGAGAATTTTGTTTTCCATATAAACCCACGTTTATTTTCAGAATTTACAATGAAATATGTTCAGGCTATCTTCTGCATTAAAGACATTACTTTGAGGCATGGAAATGAAGCATTCTCCCCTAATGCACTATCACATGCATCCGCTGAAAAATTAATTTACCCAAGGATCATGTATGTAAACATTCATATGATTATTTAAAATTTAACTCAAAAAATCTGTACTTTAATCTAATATACATCTTAAATATAACCTTAATAGCAAATACTTAACTAAATTAAATATTTTCTATTTGAGGACTTCTTTTAGGTTTAGATGAAGTAGTAACTATTGCAGAGCCTAGGTGCGGGAACCTCCCCATTGTTCTCATATTTCGGCCAAATTGAACCCCCTTCCAATGTTGTAAATACCTCGTCACGTAGTCCGTCTAGTATGTGCATCTAGTATGTGCCGGTCTAGGAAAGAATGGTCCAGATTCTTCCAACTTCACAAACTTCGCTATATTCCATATTGTCTAATAATCATAAGTACTGGGGTATTTTCTAATATAACTGTGCTTCCAAATAACATGCATGTACACCTTGAAGGGTTCAATGGAATTTAATGAATCAAATACCATATGTACTTCGTATGGAGGAACTAAATCAATTCCTCACCAAGGAGTGAGAGAGAGAAAGAGGGGGGGGGGGGTTGGAGAGTAAGAAATAAGTAGTCAAGAGAAAATGAGTATTTTAAAAAATGGAAAGAAGAGGGGAGGAAGCATGATATTGCACGGGCATGTATAAATGAGAACCCGGATGGTAAAAGAGAAAGATTGTGTGCATGTAAGAGAAAGAAAAAGAGATAGATTAAAAATTAGAAGTAAAATGAAAAAAAAAACTATAAACTATCAGCAGATCTTAGTGTGATAAGGATTTTATTGTACTTGACTATATGTTTGTGTGAGCGCGCCCATATTTGTGTATAGAAGATAAAGAAAGAAAAGGAAGCCGGACAAAGTAATTTAATTTCTTAAATAATAATATATTCACACCAATTTTTATTTATACATGTTTAACGTTAAATAAATTACTGCGTTTATTGATGTTAGAATCAGGTTTCAATTCTTTAAAAATTCTGACGTTAGAACTCTCATATATATCATAGAGTTTATAGTGACTATCGTAAATCGATAGAATCATTTATGCTACAGTCAAGAAAACGATTACGACATTTCGAGAATAATATCTCAAGGGACTCAACGACTGTGGAGAGAACACTGAATTACATCGCTATGGAGGTGGCGTACTGAAAAGAAAGTAAACAATTTGTTACGTGCCGGCTATTATCTAGGTGTTGAGGAGCCGGCGAGAGCCCGGGAGTGCGATGACTCCCAGAGAGTCTGAATCAATGAAAATTGTTTGAATATTTCAGGGGGTCTCCCCCCCCCCCAACCCCTACCACTCGGATCTAGACCCCTAACTCAGGCGTAAAGTCACCTCAGCCCTCCACTACAGGTGGCTAGTAATCCCGCTAAATTAAATCAAATTATATAGCTCTCTCCCAAAAGTCCCCAAACAATGCCCAACCAAAAGGCACTTAAGTCTCATTTGCAACTTGCCAGTACATACTGGCTTATAAGTACAGTGATCCTCTACGCATGGCGAATGGAAGGCATTTTCTCTTTCTGTGCTTCGGCTTGCTGCATGTAGTGAAAGTCTTCGTTCGATGTGAAACTGATAAAACATGCAAGTTGGCTATTAGACTAGAATCAATCTGAAATCTGAATTAAATAATAGAACACCCCTCATCCTATCGTCCAGCAAGTGTTTCGCGTCGTAGACTACACTTCCTTTTACCTTGAGCGCAAATAGCACTGCCCAGCAGCTTTTTTGGATGTTTCTCAAGCATTTGATAGAGTCTGGCACAGTGGTCTTCTGTTTAAACTGAAATCCATACTTTCTAGTAACACTTACCTAATCCTTAAGTCTTACTTATCCAACCATTTCTCTAGGGTTCGGCAAGGATTAGATTATTCGGATTTCTATCAAGTGGAAGTGGGAGTTTCTCAAGTTAGTGTGCTTGGACCTATCCTATTTGTCCTATACACTGCTGACATCCCTACCCATCCAAGTACTCTCTTAGCTCTATTTGCGGACGACAAAGCTATCCTATCCACCCACCCCGATAAAAAAAAACCTACAAGATCACCTAAAAAAAAATCAAATAATGGTGTGGCAAATTGGGGGGAAAAAACAATGGAGCAAAATACGTTCAAGTTAATTTCCAACCGCGGAAAAAATACTTCCCTGAAATTGTGAAATTTAACTATATTCCTTTATCACATTCAAATTCCGTTCGTTACCTTGGGTTCCATCTTGAATCACGACTTACATGGGGTAAACGTACTAAAATTAAAAGACAAAAACTCAATTGGCGATATGGACTTCTATACAGACTCATGAAGAAGAAATCCAATCTTACGATAGAAAACAAACTGACGCTCTACAAAACCTTATTACGACCAATCTGGACATACGGGGTAGAAATCTTAGGGAGTCACGGGGCCTTCCAACATACAAAGAATTAAGTCCTTTTCATACAAAATCCTCACAATAATTGCAAATGCTCCCTATTACGTATCCAATTCATACCTTCACCACGATCTTAATATCCCTTTTGTTCAAGACCTCATTTTTTCCCGCTTCACCCATTTCCTAAACTGCTATACCATCGTAATCTACTAGCACAGAACTTGTCTTCCAATTCCAACCCCTACAACCTTTCCCCTCGACTCAAACGAAGATGGCTCCGTGACTTTCTGTGGACATAGTCTGTAGTCTGTAAATAATTTGAGAGAGGTGTCATTGGTCACCTTTTTTCCTCATTTGATTGCCATTGAACGTCATTTTTACATTTCATTCTAATCAAATTACAAAATGTTTTTATTTAACAGAATGTAATAAATAAATAAAAATTAAAAATAATATAGTTTATCCAAAGCCAATTAAATATAATAGAAAAATATATACTTCCAAGTGTCCACGGGAAATAGAAAAACAGCCTCAAGACGTTCAAAACATTAGACTAAAAAATCATTAAACTCATTCTTAAGAAAAGTAAAAAGTCCGTCACCCTGGAGCTACTTAAACTAAGCAGATTTCCCATGCTTCGTTAAAGCAAGGCACAGATAAGAATAAATGCCTAATTTGCTCTTACAAGCAGAAGGAAACAAGGTCGCTATGACCGGCTCTAGACTGTTAGGGAGGGCAACATAAACAACATTCTTAAGCATCTTCTTTAATATGTATATGTAGAAAACATTTTTAAAGTCGCACCAATTGTTATAAATTATTATTATAATTACGAATGTCAGTAACAAGAATAGTATATACTATAATAGTATATTAGAAACAGACAGCGGACACAAAAAGTAAAGCATAAACTTTTTTAGCTTCTCGCCAACTAAAAATTAATTTTCTTAATAAATAAAGAATTTTAATTGATCTAAAAATACAAATTAGGACCCAATTTTCTTTTTATTACGCTTGAAATAAATTACTTTAGTTATAGAACTTCGTACTGGACTGAATATAAATGAGTTTTCTACCACCTGAGTGGGGGCACCAGGGTAGCTCAAGGGATCCGTTAGGGTCTCGCAATCCTGGCACTGCGGGCTCAATTTATCTATAAATAAAAGCTTGTTTGAGCCATGGATGTTTAGAATTTGGTGGCAACCAGAAGATGACCCTAAAGTGGTTGAAATGGAGGCCAACACTTATTTAAAAAAAACCTCTTGAGAGTATTTTTCTTAATAAATTTTTTTTTTTTTCCATGGTGAAATAAATTATATTATTCACTTAAATGAATGTAAGTAATTTATATTCTACTAATATTAAAGTACTAAAATGATTCGAATTTATTACACTTTAAGTTTACACTTTAAGTCAAAATGTATATTTTAAGGTAACCTTTAACGCAAGTTATGCTTTGAAAACATTAAATAAAAGAAGAGTTTTAAGCATAAATGAATAAAATGACTTATGTTAAACATAATATATTTGAGCCATTTTTAAATGACCCAGGAAAATAAACTTCCATTAACGAATCGAATACCGAAACATTGATTAAATGAAAACTATTAGAGAATGACCTTAATTTTTTGCTCAAGTATAATATTGAAAATTTCAAATAGATATATTTCATTGCAGTGTAGGAGCTACTATCTTGTAGTAGTACCCATTCACGTATGAAGGGAAATTGTTTTTGGTTTTTTTTTTTTTTTTTTTGGTTTATTTTACAGGGGATCCCCAGAGGGTGACTAATATCCAGAAAAAGGGATTGGAAAATTGATGTTTCGAAAATTTGCTATTGAAAAAGAAGGAAAATTAAATCAAGAGGTTCTTTTATTTAACTGTTAGCCTCTCTTTCAACCACTTAGGCCCATAGAGAGAGAGGCCCGTCATAGATATTACTGGTTGCCATTTCATTCTAAACATTCATGGCCAAGGGCAAGCTTTTATCGCTAGAGGGCCAAAACGTTATGCTTCACCTATCTAAAATATGAAGCAGAAAAGAAGAAATAGTAAATAAAGTATGAAAGTTAAATTAAAAGAGTTGTTGTGTGGCCTACCATTCTTGCACGTACATTATTTAGCGGGGAGTAAGGATGGGGCAGATCTCCAAGCCACCACTCCTCCTCGCGTGGCTGCGGGGATGTAAAAACAACCCTTATCTCGGTCCATTAGAGAGGAGAACACTCGAGACTGTTTGTCCGAGAAGGGTTTGCCTTGGGTTCGTAGTCGGTTGTACCCCCCCCCCCCCACACACACCCTTCACAAGTACTAAACACGAGTCGTTCAGAAAACTAGAGTTCTACTACCTTCTGCAGGGGGCATGAACCAGGTTAGCATCGCAATACAATACTCTACATTAAATATTTTATTTGGTTGTGGTATTTTATCCCACGTAAATTTTAAACAATTAATGAGAGGGAATAGAATAAAAATCTATCTGTCCCAGCCAGGAATCGAACCTGGATCTCCTGCTATCCGGACCAGTGCATTTACCAGTTATGCTACCAGGACGCGCTAGATATCTCATTAAATTCCCTCTACACTAGCGAGAGCCTAACCCACGAGAAAGGCAAGAACTTCGTCTTGTACTCGAAGGAGATGACATTGTCAAGCTATTTGTCGACTCTCGTCATTTACTTTATTTAATTTTTCTTTATAAATATTTTATTTGGTTGTGGTATTTTATCCCAGGTAAATTTTAAACAATTGTTTAATACTCTACATTTTTAATTTTGGAAGACCATTTAGAATGATCCATAAATACATAAGTTTTTTTTAGGTAAATCGGAGTAGCTAGGATGGCACTTTGCTGCTATATGTACAGAAGGAGCAGAGTGTGTAATGAAAGGATTTTTTTTTTCTGTAAAAAGTCCGTCAAGCAGAAACTGCATAAAATAAACGAACTTTTGGATTTAATTTTTTTTTATGTGAAATAATCACCCACTAGTATAGAATTTATCTTTTAAGCAAAAATCAATTTATGATAGATAGCTATGATGTTTCATAGCTCAAAATTAAATAAACAAACAATAGTTTAAAAGAAAAAAAAATGTTTTACTCTAAGATGATTTTAGTTGGGGTTCGGTCGAGGTAGATCCAAAAAAACACAAATAAAAAAATGTATTTTTTTTAATGAAGGATTATCTGCCAACGTTTCGGCTTACATTGTAAGCCATCTTCAGGGCTATCATGAAGATGAGAGAGGACGTCTTCCATTCGTCATGGAAATGTGAACCTAGGGACAAGACGTCCTCTCTCATCTTCATGATAGCCCTGAAGATGGCTTACAATGTAAGCCGAAACGTTGGCAGATAATCCTTCATTAAAAAAATACATTTTTTTATTTGTGTTTTTTTGGATCTACCTCGACCGAACCCCAACTAAAATCATCTTAGAATAATATCTACGGTCAACAAACTCTCTTTTTGAAAAATGTTTTACTCGTACTTGACATGTCTGGAAATCCCCAATCCTATTGTTCAACTTCACCCTATAAGTTAGTTTTTATTTTTGCATTTAAAACTACATGCCGAATACCAATATGAAAGACAAATAATTTATGGCATATAGAGCGCTGACAAACGTATACACGCAGCGCGCACAACAAGCACATATATACATCAATATTATGTTCACGATAAAAGTTCTGGTTAGCGAGGTGGAATCTGAAGCGGCTCCCAACATAGAAAAAATAGTGAAAAAGACACTGCAAGCACGTAAGAAGAAAGTACACTGTGGGAACTGCGGTCAGCTGGAGCATCCTAAGAGTAGAATGCAAAACCACGTCATAGGAGGAGTAACTAGAAAATTAAAGTGGTTTGATAGGAAGAAGCAAGTGAGGTTATAGCCCCTAAAACGAGTGTTACAGTTGCCTCAGTAGGCAGGAAGCCGATCGAACAGTCTCTACGTGGATGGGATGGTAAATGGACACTTTCTACGCTTCCTCTCATGGATACTGGTGCTACAACCGTCATTGTCCTTAAATCGGATATCATACCTCCTGAGAAAACCTCCCCAACATCCTGGAATTTACCGGCCTGCCTGCCCAGCTCCATTTGATCATCCGGACAAGCTACAAGGACATGTTCATGCCCAAGGACTAAGTTCCTTCATATTGGGTAGCTGAGGATTTGCGATGGTCCAGAGGAATTGCTACGGTCTTCAGGAAGAAGTTAGGCAGCATCGAAAATTGGATCAATAGGGACTATGTTTAGGCAAGTTACTAAATCAGAAACGGAATGGACAGCACCAGTTCTAATTGGTGAGCAAGGATTCGCGTCGGGAGCCAACATACGAAGATCGACGAAGGAGGCCTCATCGACCTACAGACGCAGATCGACTCTCTGGCTATCGCTAAGTTTGCCACCCCCAAGTTAGCTGCGGGTACGACAGCCTGGATTGGAAGACAAATAAGAGAGACGATATTTGCTCGTACAAGGATTACCATCGTGGCCTGCGTTTTCAACTCGTGAAAAGCTACCCTGTCAGGTGTGTACGTTGCTTCGAAACCTCTCCTTCAGGGGTAATGTTAAACACTCGGGAAGCGTATAACGAGAGGACCAGACCTCTACGGGAAGGGGCAAATTAAAGTATACTACCTACTTCTTTTCTTCAGAGGATGAAATTAGGGTTACTTAGAAATCGCAAAGTTAAGTTAGTCTCAGTCAGTAATACTTTCCAAGTCTGATTGCGTGTCAAGCTAATAATAGTGGCCTTTGAAGTGCAAGTTAAATGTTAAGTGACGGTAATTAGCAAGTGTTATGAGAGTTCTTTGTAAATAAGCAGATTTAATTCATTTGTACATATTTATTAATTAGCAGAAATTTAGAAAAAATTTTAAAATTTAGAAATTAGAAATAGCTCTTGTCATGCCCCCTTGCTGTTAAACATTGAAAGAGTAGGGGTTAAAAGAACAAGGTCAACAAGGTAACAAGGACCTGTACCTGTATGTTTGATATTAGTACTGTAGTACCCAGTTAGAAAATTAATGATGAAGAACAATATATCACATGTCAGGTTAAATTATTTTCCAGTAGAAGGCATTTTAGTCAATTTGAAGGAATGTAGTTATTGTTTAGTATTTACAGTATATAGCTCATATATATTTTCATGAATAATTTCTATAATTTGGTTGGTTACATTTATTNTTAATTTATAAAAATTATTAATATGATATATTTAATGTTTAGTTATTAATTCGGTAAGATTAATACTTCATATTTGAGATATGCAATTATAATAGTATTAAAGCTATGAGTATACCATTTAATAATGGTCTGTTGCGATGAAAGTTAAAAATAAATAATAAAATGAAATAAGTCCTTCAGAAAGAGACATATATTATAAAAAGCGCCTAACAAAGAAGATATTTAATAGTGAATTAGGGGAGAAAGCCACCCCCACCCCCATCAATCCTCTCTCAGTCAAGCTAGAGCTTAAGTGACAATTCCTTCACTCTTCATTCTTCTTTTTAACTTTCAAGTGTAAATCAGTCATTTAAATTTCCCCAGACACCCTCGAGTCAGCCTTACAAACGATACATTTAACTCACATTTTCTTTTCCTGCTGGGGGATAAATCAAATCAATCCATTATTTACACATAGCTTATGTTTAAAAAATGCTTTATGTCACAGTAACTTAAAAACCCAATAAAAAAAATATGTCACTTAAATAAGTAAATCAATAACCATTAAACTTATCCCAAACAGAAATATATAATATTTTACTATTAAGTAGGAAAAACCAAAAAAAATACCAAGTTACCAACTTACTCACAGTTTTGATCAAAAAATAAAAAATAACAGTGACAATTGACCAAATAACATCAAAGCATTCCCCTTCGCGTTGTTACAGCCAGCATCTAAATAGAAATATTGAAAGGGTGGTATACAATTTTTCTACGGATCCTTTCCTTATCTTATAGTGAGATACTTCTCCTTATCTTACTTTCCCTACTCCTACTTAAAGTGGAGTGGGGAAAGTAAGAACTGCTTTTCACAATAAAATTTTACTGCTCGACTATATAGCGGAAAATAAAATGATCAGGCAATCTCCAGCCCTAGCACGGTACTAAAAATGAAATAAAATCTTTTGATCGACATCCAGATAACCAATTGCTTGGAACCGCGTTACGACACAGCACATCAAACTCCGGTCTCAACGGGAACTGGCAGTCATCTGTTAGAACTCCTGATTTAGAACAGCAGGAAGCAATTCCATTTCCAGATTTTTTGTAAAATTCCACCTTTCATTCGCCAAAGAATTACTATATACATATATATATATATATATATATATATATATATATATATATATAGAAAATGAAACCCTCACGGTTGCATAATATACAGTGAATAAAAACAGGAGGGAGAAAGAGGAAAGAGTGTAGTGACTACGCAAAAAGAAAAAATTACATTAGTAAAATCTCCCCGGAAATTTTACACATTGTAAATTTTTCTTTTTGTGTGGTCCCTACACTCTTTATCCCACCTGTTCTTATTATATATATGTATGTATAGTGATTGTGTGCGTGTGTGCGTGCGCGTGTGTGTGTCTGTCTGTGAGAAGAGAGTGAAACGGGGTTTGAGAGGGAGAGGGAGATAGATAGATAGATAAATACTTTATTGCCTTAGGACCATGAGTCCTCTCATAGAGACAATATACATGGAATATTTGTCAATATTTATATACTTTAGGTTACATATTACTACAAAAAACTTTACATTAATTATAAAGAAATGTTAATGTTCAATCTACTTATAAAATTTATATGTAGCAATAGCAAAGACACAATACCCTATCAAAAATAAAGAGTAATACAAATAATAATAATAATAAAGGATAGTGAGTGGCATCAATTAATAATAAAATCATTACGCAGTAACATATCTTCAGCCAGGCGACCCCCCTGAGTCACTCCAAAGAAATTAACCTATACATGCCCTGCGAAAGGACGATGAAGCCCTTATTTCTATTGGGTGGCTATTGAGCTCTCTAGACGCAATTGCACAAAATGAATATCTATTCATATGGTTAGGGCAGCTGCCATGTTCCTTCAAATCTAGGGTTATTTAGAGCTATCAACCCTCTCTCCTAAGGTTCTCAGGTATCTCTCTTCGCAGAATAATCCATTGCAGTCAGCCAGCCAAGTTTTTATAAGTAAGGAGTTATATGGTCATTTTTCTTTTTGCATTATATATTAACCTAATAGCAGCATTATACACCTTTGAATTTGTATTTCTGCCGTAAATGCAATGTATCGCTGCCATGCCATATACACTGCATCGCTGTACCATACCAATGGCATGATCAAGAAAGCAACCAAGTTTTCTTTAGCTCAACAGGTAGCATTTTCATTTGTCTAATTAATGGGTGCAGTACACTTCTTATTTACTTCTTTTTACTTTTTACTATGCTTGATCCTGCCATGTAAGGAAACTGTTAAATTTTACACCAAGTACTGTCATGGTTTCATTTCTTAGGAGAGAGAGAAAACACCATTTATTTTTCTCAATCGTAAAAAAAAATTTAAGTTAGATTATTCAAAAATGAATTAACGAGTTATATAATTTAAAATGAATTTATAATATATATAGGAAGTTGATAAGTAAGGATGATAAGCTGCCAAAACTGTGCAGTGAGAGCTGTCCACGTGCCTGATACTATAGGAGAGTAATGCACAGGAAGCGAGGCAGACCCTGAATGCCCTGGAAGGACCTAAGCTAATAGTGAGAGTTAAGTCGGCGAACAACAGCCTTGACGGAGACAGATCGAGGGCCGAGGGGGGAGTGTAGCCCCTCGAGGACTATAGCCATGACCAACCAATACCCAGCCCAGTACGAGAGACCATTACTTAGTCTGAAATATGGAACTATCTTTTCACCCTTCCTGACACCATTGATTGCTACCAGAGGAATGGATTTATAATAGTTCAAATAATACTATATTTAAAAAGTTATTATTAAAAAGAGGAATTGATAAAATATAATAAAAATATCTTGATATAGACAAAATACAGTTACAATAAAGATACTCGTAGTTTATCACTTATTTTATATATATGCAAACGCTCCACAAATGATTAATAATAACATTTTATATTAACTTAAAAGAAATTTACGGCTAAAGTTTATTCCAAGTATAATTTTAAATTTAGTGAGATCAATTCATTTCATGTAAATAGTTGTATTCATTCGTAAACAGTGTCAACTCTTTTGCAGACGATTAGAAAGTTGGATTATCTGACAACTGGCGTAACTAAGTCACAGAAATAATCTTGGATACTCAAGAAAATTCACGAGAATTCCTGATAATTCTTCCTGGAGTGAATGCTGAGGTGTCAACTACAGGGTGCCTGGGAAACCATGTTTACACGTCTTAGATAGGGAATGTCTGTCGTTTCTGCACTCTACAAGCAGATTGCGTCTGTTCTCCACAATGAAGCCGACATGATTTTTATCGATAGAATTGAATACTCTCGAGAAGAAATGTGGTCAATTGCAGCATACATGTTAAAATCCCAAGCTATACTAAATTTCCTGACGACGTCAAATATATTTAGTTTCTTAATGTTTATTTAAAGCAAGCAAATCAGATAAAACCTTCTAAAAGTGAAAGCAATGCGACACTCAGATAAAATTTTTTCTGAACTATAAATTATTTAGAACTAGACATACTATGGGCGAAATATTCCTGCAATTTAATTGATTCATTCAGAAAATCAAAATTAGCAAAACAGTTTTCGAATTTAATGAAATAAATCATATTTAAGAAATGGATTTATTTGTTTGAATGAACGATCTAATTTAGTTCATATTTATCAATATAAAATAAAAAATGTTGTAATGATCAACGAAAATAATTTAAAAATGACTGTCATACTAATAATTTAATCTACATTCATTTTATGCAAATTTTATTTACAAATAAATTATGAAACTTTAAAAGAACTTATTTAAAAATTAAAATTCATTAAAAACAACAGGAGCAGCAGAAGAAAGTTACATAGCAATGCTTTTTCTCAACACAATTCAGACTGGTAATTTTTCCATTCATCACAAAAAGCCAAAGTACTCAGTATAATTGAAAGTACAAACACAAATAATACAATATTATTTCAATAAATGGAGTAAGATTGCAATAGTGCTGGAGAAATTACTTTGCACAAGCGAACTTGCAGCGCACTTTTTGAACCATTGCTTGACTGCATGACGGACAATTTCATAGAACATCGTTTCATGTCAAAATATAATTCCTAATAAATTCTTTGAAAAACCAAAATAAAAAATAGTTTGATAAAACTAATAGATTAAATATATTGTTTTTATTAAATTTTTTAATTGAGATTTTCACGGTTTTCTACTAAGTAAAAGACAGAGTCTCCTAGATTTTATTAACGTTACTTAACTTCTTAGAAATTATAATATATTTGATAAAGGTAACACAATGGTTTCTAGAAGGAAGAGTGAAGAGCTTATGAACACAACAAAAGTACACGAAGCTTATTTTATGAATGGAATCAGTCGGGATATTTATTAAACAATGCCGTGCATAAGCAAATATAAAGATGTCCTATAATTTATGAAGAAATTTCAAGAAACATCGATCGAGCACTTGCAGAGATATCTTGTCTCGATTCTAACAGTTGCTTTAAATATATCATAATTGGCTTCAATATATTTAATAATGTACTGCCCCGCTACAACCACCTATAACATTGGGGCAAAGGCTGTGACCTCACCTGAACAAAGATATTTTATCTAAAGGGTTATTCTTATTTCTACCACCAATGAATATAGAACTCTCGTACCTTATATTGTCCGTCTTCCTTGGTTTCTGTACGTCTCCCGTTGGCGAGCGCTTTCGGACACTGTCCATCTTCTGGCCGAATACAAACGTTCACTGTCACGGTCCGTATTCAACCGTTGAATACGGACCGTGACAGTGAACGTTTGTATTCGGCCAGAAGATGGACAGTGTCCGAAAGCGCTCGCCAACGGGAGACGTACAGAAACCAAGGAAGACGGACAATATAAGGTACGAAAGATATTTTATTATAATTTTTTTTTTTTTTCAACTTTGTTAATTTCATTTTTTATATTTTGCTTAAAAAAAAGAATGTTTTGGTCCAAAATATAGTTGTTGTTTTTTTTTTTCCTAAAAATATTATTCTATTTGGATTTACATAATTATTTTAAATTTTAGATGTATTTTATGTTTGATTAATTTCTTGTTGACCATAGAAAAAGTATAGAAAAGAGTAGTTCATTTGAATACTGCATTAAAATCCTGTCACGCCACTCGAATCTCTCGGGGTAAAACAATTCCTATCCCCCGGTATAACGTGATCAGCTGTCTGGTGATGCCGACTGGGGGAAGGCCCATATCAGAACTGTCCACCCACGTCGGGTCAGGACCAATGAACTTTCAGCTCTGACCGACCGCCCTATCAGAGCTGAACTGATTCCATGTCACTGCAGTTCTCCTTTTGTCCTAGCTATCTCTAGCTAGCATATCCCATTTGTATTCGGGAAAGGGGATTTTTGTTTTACCCCAATAAGATCGGCGTGGAACAAAAATCAGGGGATATAAAATGGGATAAAGGATTGTTCCTGTGTGGGAATTGCGGATACAACATGGAGGGAAGATGATTGAAAAGAAGGCAGAAAACCTGCCCTGCATAATACCACTCCTTTATTGGAAATTGTAGGACTCCCTGTCGAGATCAGACCGACAAAGCGTGTCTAGCATGATTGCCTACCGACGGCCTTGGAGACCATCCAATGGATCCTGACAGAGGATTCTAGGAGTACAACAGCTTTCCTGCTACGTCAGTCCTTCCGTTAAGTCTGTAGACCTGTCTAATATGATAGAGCTGAGAGAAAAAAGTAGGGGTTTGTTAGAACATTTCATTAATACCATTCTTAGAGAATGTTCTCAAAGAAATATGTCTACCAAGGCATAATTATTTTTAGCAGATTCCATTCATGAAAATCAAGATATTCATTTTGGTACCTTGAAACGGCTTTGGAATTTCTTCAGTTTTCCACCAATCTATATAGGAGACACTAAACATAAAGTACATATGTCATATATATATA
>KZ806908.1:758828-771195 GCA_000696205.2 Oncopeltus fasciatus | reverse complement strand
TTTTTTTTTTTTTTTTTTTTTTTTTTTTTTTTTTTTTTTTTTTTTTTTTTTTTTTGTGTGCACAGCTATCCTATCTGTTCTTAATTACTACATATATATATATATATACATATATATATATATATATATATATATATATATATATATACACACAAATGTGTTTATCATCATTCAATTAATTAAGGCCAAAACAGGATGCCATGTAATGATGAAATCATTCGTTAGTATATGAATATCGCTTCAATACATTATTTTTTATTTTGTATAAATTTTTTTTAAGTGTTAGCCTTTCTTTCAACCACTTAGGGTCATTAAGTCTCCCACCTATCTACAGGTTGCCAAACCATTCTAAACATCAATGGATCTGTGGATTTATAGACAATTGGATTGCAAGACCAGAACGGATCCCAAAGCTCCCCAGGCAACCCACTCTATTATTATTACGACACTGATCGGGTCAAAGAACTAGAAAAAAACTTTTTTTTTTTTGTTTCTCTTAAACAGTAAAAATGGTTTGAAGTACATTTTTATAAATATAAAAATTTATCATATTTAAGATAACATTTTTGTAAGTTCTATGAGTGTAAAACTTATGAGCGTACGTTGCCACGGAGCGAATGTAGCTGGACTACCAGCCCGCATCGTGCAATAAGAGGCATCCGGTAGAGCTATCTCGGTCGGTTAAACTCGACAAGATACTCTCCCAAGTGGGCATACAATTCCAGAATGTACCAGAAGAGTAATCGAGGAATGCATTCTGTCACAGCTGTGTGAAAGTGAAATCAAGCAACAAGTGTAATATCGGGGAAGAATATTACAAATTCCGTTTGCAATAAGAGTCGTCCCTAGTTTAAGTAGAGTCGTAGGGATAACTCAACGACTATCCGAGGAATAGCCGAATTTAGGAGTTGTTGCAGCTAGCACAGATACAACAACACCTTGGATTACATTCCAATAAATATAAGTACAAATTTCATGTATATGTGGAAAGTTGTCATTAATCAAGGTGACTTTGACCTAGGTAACAACACATGAAGAAGGGTCATTAAATTGGGGCATTATGGAAAAGATGGGACATACCCAAATTTACAGCTGATAAAGCTGGAGCAATACGCATAATGTACCCTGTAAACACTGATAAGTAAGAAAATAACTTGTCGATCGCTTACAATTGAATTTATTCATAACAATACGTTGTATATTCACGGAAAAAATTCGTCTCAGGACTGAGCAAAATATTATATTCCTACTAAAAATATGATACATTAATTTTTTCCTACAATCGGTCCAAATTTTTTAGAAATTTTTTTTCTATAATGCGTTGTTTGAGAATTTATAACCAGGTTTGCTAGAAATAAGGTGACTGTCAAAAACCTACACTTTTCTACTCCATAAAACCAACCAATTTTTTTCAGCCTTGTCATTCATACTCTGAAACTCATCCTGTCATTATGTCTGTTAAGCTATTTTAGTGTAGAAAACATGTTTACTAATAAAACAAAAAAACTTTTCTTTTATTAAAAAATTTGTACAGTACTTAAAAACATATAAATCCATTAAAGTCTTAAGATAGATTTCTCGAATAGGGGACAATATATTATCGGGGAAATAATTAACAAAACAATAACCTATTTTCAAGCTTTGCATCACCTAGTGACGACATTATATAACATGAAAATTCTCAAAATTTTCTTATTATTTATTATTTAGGTTCTTATTTAGAGAGGAAAACAAGCAGGCCTCTTCCTCCTTTTAAATTAAAGACTTAAGAAATGGCGCTTCCTTGGCCTTTCAAGTTAACCCATGGGTGAACGAGTTACAAGGAAGGGCGGGTTTCATTACTGCGTGCTGAGATAAAGAAAATTGGAACGAAAAGATTGACGGAAAGGCAATTATCAAGAGATAAGGGCACGTTATCCGAAGGACAGGAGGATGAAGGAGATGAACGAAGCTAGCTGGAGGGAGACAAAGGGAAGAATGGGAATGTCATTAAACTCTACCTTACGGCATAACACTTGTTAGTTATTGGTCCTCTTACATACATTGGCGAATAAATCATACATAAGAGTTCGGAGAAATAACAGTACCTAAACACCAGGTATCGTCGTCATATAGAGGTTTAAAAAAAAATTCTTTAGGTTAATTATAAGTAAAACGAAATGGATCTTATGAAGAAAAGCATTCCATCATAATATTATATAATACTAAATCTCCAGATAAAAATGAAGTATAGAAAAAAGTCTGGGGTCATGTACAATAACTACTTCAAACTGAGTAATAAATAATATTCCCCAACCGAAAAGGCAAGAAATAATTACAAATTAAAATTATGAGGAAATATTTTTTATTTTATCGGGAGGGCCGATAAGCCCCCCCTATCGAAAAGATGACGGAGGGCTGTTTCGACAAGAAAGACAAATTCGTCGATGGAGGTCGGAAAACACAGAAAAATCACATAAGAGTGATGAAATCAATTTCGAATATCTTCAAACCGAAAATAAGGACAAAAACGGAAAGTCTTTTGGGGGCTATTCAAGAGGTCGTCTACGATTCAGAAAGAAGTAGAGAGACCCAAAGTCACTTGGTGGCTGGCGAGTAAAGTTCTACTCTTGTGACTTCAGAAAGGAAGATGACCATATTTCAGGACATGTCCCTCCAGTATTGGTAATAATGATGTCTTCCTCGACAAGATCTCAATAGCAACTAGAAGAATCAGAGCTAAAACATGACAAATATACCAATATCAGGGCTTTTCTATGTAGGCATGAGTATCTTTCAGGTTTCAAGATGGTAGGGGGATTGACAAGCTTCATCACATACTACATACCATATACATGTACCGAAAAAAAAAGAGAAATTATAAGTTTAAGTCATTTTTCCTAATGAAGAGAAAAGATTTTGACTGTAATGTATTAAAATTAAAATTTTAAATTGAAAGAAGTCAACTAATTATCAATCTAGTTATTCTCCCTTTAAATACTCATTTTTTCTAGTCCGATTGGAACCATTAAGGATCCATTATGATCCTTAAATGCCTTATTTAGTTAAACTTTTAAATTCGGATTCTTCATTACCAGTATTACACATGAGATTAAACCAGCTTTCAAAAGCTCAAAATTACAAATAATATATGTAATGATAATCTACAAAAGAAAATTGACTAATAGAAAGAAATTATTTACAATAAAAGGGATATTAATATAGTTATAAAACAAGTAAAGAGGGTAGATTTGAAAGTATGTATACCAATATATATATATANTTTGGTACTTGTTAACTCTAAATGATATACCACATTTTGCAAGCTACTTTATTTTAAGTGTGACTGATAATTTTCATAATCTAGGTAGGTGGGGTTTATAATGGTTTCGGTTTGGGGTAAGTACTGGCGCAGATAACCATCAAGTGATGAGGGGGGTGGCAGGTTAGGGCGGGCAGAGGGCTCTGTAAAGGTCGGGGGTCATGCCCGGGGCATCAGGCCGGAGGAGACGGCAAGCCCGGGGGGCAGCAGAGAAGGATTTCCAGGACTAAGGGATCCACGTTTTCAAGAGCAATCACTAGACGTTCGGCTTAGGATTAGCGGACTCCCAGGATGATGTGGGCAGACAACCCATGTCTAAGCCGATGAGGTTGACTCCAACCCTCTAGGATGGTCCTGTCAATCGATATACAGGCTCTCTGGGACCTTCCACCTCTGAATGGGGGTAATAGCCATCTTCTATTGACCCTCCGAGTTAGGGACAGCATTATGCCCGACATGTATTATGCCTTGCACATAATAGTTCCTTTATCTGTATTCAAGCGCACTCTCTTTTCAAGTATTTATCACTTCATTATTTAAAAATAAACTAGGAGTCAGAGTTGACTGTGGGATTTTAAAAAAACAGTCTCGCAAAAGGCCATATAGGTCCAAGGGGAAAATACATGTAAAGGATGTATGACCTTCCAAACATAAGTACAGACAGAAAAAAACTTACAGTGCATTGTGAGCATTACCTCAAGTGCATTGGTATATTTGCCTCAAGAGTCCACTACCTAAACCACCATTACAATAATAGTGATTGTACAAATTTAAATTGATTGCGATCTGGTTCATAATTTTGCTAAAAATTCCATATATAAGAAGCATGGAAAATAAAAAAAATAAAAAAAATATATATATATGTAAATAAATTATTTTAAAAGTTATAAAATGTAATTATACCAATTGAATTAGATAAGTGAGATTTATTTATACACAAATATTTAAACTTAAGTATACAAAACAGTACTAGAAATAGATATTGAATTTGATGAGAATTGAAGTTTATTAGTTGAGAGGAAGGTGGACTTGGTGCCGGTTGAGCGGTTTGAGAACTAATTCCACAAGTAGTTGAGCTAAAACGAGTTGGAAGTTTACACAGGCCTCATCTGGGGGGTGAATGTGAGATTCGGGGAAATCGAGAGGGAAGGGAGGGGTGTTGCGTAAGCTATGACCCCTGACCTTCGTCGAGCAATTCCTCGTATCGGGAGAGTACTGCTATCCCGATTGCAAACCAAACGGCTCTCAAGGAATCACGAAGACCAGGACCTGTCTTAACTCTTCGACGCCCATAACTCCTTCATTGTCGGAATCACTTTTGAGATGTTTTTTTTAAATAGTGTTAGCTTCCCTATCAACCACCTAGGGTCATGGAGGGAGGGGCTATCTAAAGTTCGCCTTCCATTCTAAATATCCATGGCTCAGGACAAGCTTTCAAGTATAAATAAAAGATTGACCTGGGGGGATTTGAACCCGCGACATCAGGATTCCTAAGTGTTTGCTTGATAAGTCTGCAGAACACAGATATCATTTTACTTTTTTTTACGAGAAAGCTTTCTTCTCTTACTGTTTGCTCTGGATTCTTCCAGTCCCCATTCTCCTCACATACATTTTTAGAATAGTAAAGAAATTAAAGTACTTTTTTTGTTACATTTTTTAAAACTTATTCTTGTTTATTGCGGCCTTCTAATCTGTTTCTTTTATGGTGGACTCAATTCCTTGCTCATCGCGACTCTAAATTTTGTTTTGTCTATATCGCAGGGGTTTAACTCGTATTCTATCTCATTTAGAAACAAAGAATTGAGATTAACTAAAAGAAAAACACGAATTAAGGAACTCAATTCTCCGAATGCAGTATATATATATATATATAATTTTTTAATTTCTGGCGCTAGGCAAGAGACTGGTAAAGGGTGGCTAGAAATACAGTAAACAAGGAATAGAAAATTTACTTGGTCAAATTATTTACTACATGCATACAGTCTAAGATAATACTGATACGGATGTGGTTGGAGGATACATAACACAGACTTAACAGCCAGTAATGCATGGAACTCACTTAAATAATGACGATAGCTGCAGAGATGCACTGCACTACGCCACGGTCGCCAACCTTACAAAAAATAAATATCTAGTTATTTTATATAAAGTTAAATTAACAACAATATAAACTGTTTGGATAAATATCAGAGAAAACTATCTTCGTTTAGGAACCTGATACTTGGGTTAGGTTTAGTTGAAACGTTAAGAATATTTAAAATATGATGAATAGTTCAGACATCAAAATCTCTACAAATTCAACAGAAGTTTGTTTAATTTTATTTTTGAAGAAATTATAGTACAAAAAGATCTTTTCGATTTCTTTAAAATCAAATTTTTAATAATATTACAGATTTCAAAATAAAAAAAAAACTGTTACTGAAAGTAGGTAAAGAACCACTTTATAAGCAAATGTTTTTTTTCAACGTGATGACACATATTTTATGAGATCAAAAATTAATTATGTGCACACCACTTCAAATTATAACTGAAACTTGTACGAAAAAATGTCCTTAGGCCTGAAGCAAGCATGTTTGTACAAATTACATATATGTATTGTGTGTCATCAAAATTGTTAGAGTCGCTTTGTGGAATTTTATTTATTAATTTAGTGCTGGTGGAGGGGGTCCAAGAGGAAATAAAAAGAAACTCCCCTGCAGTTTTATTAATGTTGTTATTTTATTAGTGCAACGTTTCAAACCTAAAAATCGGTTCATCATCAGGATTTCTTTATTTTTTAAAATAATTTTTATTACATCACTTACACAAATGCAATTTAAAAAAATAAAGAAAGCCTTAAGGTGAACTGGTTTATAGGTTCTAAATGTTGAAATAACTAAATATAAAAATTAATAAAAACTGCTGGGGAGTTACTTCAGCTTATTTATTTCATTAAAAATTTATTTTTTTATTTTTCAAATTTGTTTTTTATTAACTTATTCATTTGTTTCTTTTGAAAAAGGAGTTTTGATTCATTCTTTATTTAGGAAAACTAATATTAATAAATATTTTAAAATTTAAAATTAATAAATCCTCAATCTAAACGTGTTTAAATTGCGAATACCACATTTTAACAATTGTAGGCTCTATATGAAATTAGTTTATTAATTTCGATTAGTGCGACCATCACCAATATCATGAACAGAGCTGCCAAGGCAGAAACACCCATAAGATGGAGTCCCTGATTCTGAAAGCACTCAGCAATAAGAAAAAAATATACACAAAGTATTGGATGTTTTGGTACTTGTTAACTCTAAATGATATACCACATTTTGCAAGCTACTTTATTTTAAGTGTGACTGATAATTTTCATAATCTAGGTAGGTGGGGTTTATAATGGTTTCGGTTTGGGGTAAGTACTGGCGCAGATAACCATCAAGTGATGAGGGGGGTGGCAGGTTAGGGCGGGCAGAGGGCTCTGTAAAGGTCGGGGGTCATGCCCGGGGCATCAGGCCGGAGGAGACGGCAAGCCCGGGGGGCAGCAGAGAAGGATTTCCAGGACTAAGGGATCCACGTTTTCAAGAGCAATCACTAGACGTTCGGCTTAGGATTAGCGGACTCCCAGGATGATGTGGGCAGACAACCCATGTCTAAGCCGATGAGGTTGACTCCAACCCTCTAGGATGGTCCTGTCAATCGATATACAGGCTCTCTGGGACCTTCCACCTCTGAATGGGGGTAATAGCCATCTTCTATTGACCCTCCGAGTTAGGGACAGCATTATGCCCGACATGTATTATGCCTTGCACATAATAGTTCCTTTATCTGTATTCAAGCGCACTCTCTTTTCAAGTATCCTTCCTCGAATTCTCTTATCATAACCCTCTTTCACACTTAATGCCTCTCCCACTCCTCCACTCGATCATCTTTCTTCACTTTCCCTCGATCCCACACGCTTTATGGATTCTTAATTCGTATTCATCACTTACTTTCGGTGATACCTCAAAATTTGTCCATTGAAATTGTCTCCTTCGATGAAATTGTATTCAACCCAAAATATTAGGCAATGAAAGATTTGTTTTGAAAAGTAATGTCAGTGTGTTTGTGCCTTTTATATTGGCTCTATTGATATAAGTTTTTGAATTTTCGCTGCGAAATGTGGCATGTAAAATTTAATTATACAACGGACAAATAGGACTATAGGGAGTTTAAGGTTTATCTATAAATTAAGGTGGAGATTTAAATCTTTTTTAGATATGGCGCAATATTTATTTATGGTTGAAAGAACATATTTATTTAATACAAAACGATGGTATTCGACGTTAAACAGCTAATTTTATGTTCACAAAAGCCTTCTTTTTTTAACCCAGAAGTCAGAATTTTTATTTTCGCAACGGTTGCAGAAGTTATTTAAATACAAAACCAAACAATATGAGCAAAGTCAGATTCACTAAAATGGGGTTAAACCTTAAACGTAAAATCCGACATTAAAAATTATTTTTCTTTTTAGCGGCCGAAATATATGTGAATCATCTCAACAATACATAATCGACCATAATAAGATAGCATCTGACAGATTTCATTTTAAAGCTTTTGCAGTCTAATACTAATTTAATTGAATCAAACTGCGACACATTGAAAAATTTAAGTTCTGACTTTTTCTGCAATTTCATAAAAGCATAGCAGAAATTGATTTTTGAGAATTCACGGTTAATTGACTTAAATATTAGCCAAGTTTATAATGCAATTTTTTTTTGTAATCATATCATCAAATTTTTGTTTCTATGGACAAAAGAAATTTAAAGCTGTTTCTTGTTACTATTTTGTTTGACAATGGAAAATAAAAATGTATAAGTAACAGTGCAGAATGTCGCATAGATTAGTAATTAATCAATACTTGTCAATTGATTGATTTTATTCCCATTTTTTTCATCTAATAAGACCAACCATATGTACGTATACTTGCATGTTTTATTTTTAAAGGAATCACCACAATGCTTATTAAAACCCAAACGGCAATAACATAATTAATTTCATAGGCAATATATGTGCGATGTTTTCCATATTTAGGCAATATCTACTTCATCGGCAGTAGTATTTTTTTTTTTTTTTTTCAAATAAAGATATCCAGTTTTACGCTCTGATCGGGAGCTTGGTGTGGAGCGCTTTTGTCTCCGTTAAAGGCTGAGAAAAATAGACGTATGCTTAAAACCTAAAAGCATTGTGATCGTAAAGATCAGATTTGAAGATCTCGCCATTATCCATTTTCACTCCTATATCCTATAATCTATACCTTATATCCTCTAACAGGACAACTCTGAATGATAAATATGTCTGAGCATTCGGTGCTGTTAGTGACACGAAAGCCATTTAAAATGGATGATAACCCCGTCCTTTAATCTAAGGCTCTGTGCCGATGAACTTTAAAGTAACACATCAATTACTTTCCGACTGCCTTCAATCAGATGGGCAGAAATGCTTGAAGAGATGCTGGGCAGTGCACGCAGATAGCTATCGGATACCTAAGACCTATCTTGATAAGTATTAGGGCTAACGCTGGTTTCTCCCCCCAATCCGCGTCGTACTTCTATCTTTAGCGTTGTACTAGAACACCGTTAGCATTAGGAAAGTGCACAAGGGACGTAGGCAGCTATCGGATACCTAAGACCTATCTTGATAAGTATTTGGGCTAACGCTATTTTCTCCCCCCAATCCGCGTCGTACTTCTATCTTTAGCGTTGTACTAGAACACCGTTGGCATTAGGAAAGTGTACATGGAATGCTGTGTCCATTTTCTATTTTGGTTTGTATAATACAATTATTTATTTCACCCTAACATTCAATTTTAAATATTATTTAATAATCAATTGATATTGATTTTTGAAATTAATAGTAATTAGATGAATAATTTGGAATAATAATCTTCGTAGTGCAATAACTCAATAAATTGAATTTGTATACTTATATTTATTGCATCAATCCAAGTCATAGTAGGTGAAGATTTCAAATTAAATAATGATTTCAAGTAAATAAACATTGAAAAATAGGACGGGCAAAGTATGAAAAATAAAAATCGGCATAAATGCGGTATTTGTATTCTTGAATGCCGTTATTTAAATGATATTTCTATAGAATGCATTTTTTAATATTGTACTGTAAAATAACATTGATATGTTTTTTTTAAATTCATCTTTCTGTTTACTTCTTTTTCTTGGATCCCTCAATTTTAAATTTAATTTACTGGATCAACCAAGTATTTTCTTCTTTTACGTACACTTTCACAGAAGCATTTATCAAGACTTATTTTGAAGTTGAGTGCGATCCATCTCACAGGAGAAACTGCACTGCAATGAAAACAGTCCCCAACATTCCCAGACATTTCCAAGCATCTCTCGTTATGTGCACTATAACTCCGATGGCTCATCAAAGAGTCACGACTGAAATGGTGCGGCTTCTCTATTACTCGTAAGCTCTTGTGCGCCGATCTAGGAGTAGACGTAGCATTCATCTCATCTGCTTTAATGGAGTACTCAAGTACGGATCCTATTCTGTAGTGTACAGTAAGCTATTGACGAATAGCTTACCAGAATGAGGACAACACAGGCTGGACAACACGCCAGGTCGATGAGCCCATTGGTCATTTGCCTTCGACCATTTGCCGGCTAGACATCACAAGGCAACGCCTCCCAACTTCACATCCATGGTCTCAATTCTGTTTTGGCTCCGTTCTATACCTCTTTCCTTTGATTTTCCCCTTCGTCTCCTTCTTTGTTCAACATTCTGCTATATTATATATAAATATCCCCGGCCTACGTACTTATTTCCAGCACTCATGTAAATAATTGCAAATGTTAGGACAAGAACATAATCAAACTAAATATAAAAATAATAAGCTAAGTATAAAATTTAAAAAAAAAATAGGTAAATCGATAACTATGGAGAGTTTATATCGAGTTCAGATGGAGATTTTATGACTGCAAAGATTTTTAGTAGATTTTTTTCTGTTCGGGTTCAGTCGAGTTTACCCAAAAATAAAATTTTAAAAATGTGTATTTTTAATTTTTTCTGCCAACAATTCGGCTTAAATAGTAAGCTATCTTCAGATCTATGGAAATACAATGTCACAAGAAAAATAACTTAAACGATTTTCATTATTATTACATAGAATTGCCATAACTAAATGTAAAGTGATGTCAAAAGTATGTAGAAAAATTAAAAATTCAAACAAATNCCCCCCCACATAAAAAAAAAACATCTACCAAGAAACTGTAGAGTATGTGAAAATAAAATTTTTCAACGTCACATCTTAAATAGTGACTAATTTATTGCGGCATTTTATACATTCAAAGACCAACTTGAAACTTTTTTGCTACAAGAATTCCGCAGTATGCCCATCCACTCGACATAGCTTAGTTCAGCAAAAATTAATTTTTTTTTAATTCTTCTCCTATGGTAGGAATAAGCAATTAAGCGGATACATTCAAATGCATTAACTTTTTTGTATGTCTCAAAGTTTTATAATATACGGGTATATAATGCATTATATGTTCACATTGTTTTAGTACAACATGGTCTGATATTATGATAAAGTATATTCATATATTCTTTTACGGGCGCTAATGTATTGTTTTGCCAGAACAAAAACACAAGGGGAAAATAAAAACAAGAAGAATTAACTGGTATCCACTGTGTCCTCTTATATGAACAAAAGATGAAAGGAATTGGGAAGGGAAGTTTGACAATAATTTTATTTATATAAATATTCAGTAAATTCAAATACATTAGTGAAAGCTAAACTGAACCATGGGTCTTTGGGGGGAATATATTCCTTTATCTTTTCTTTGCTTCTTCTCAGATACATTAAGTGTGCTTATTCGCACACATTTGTGAGTGTGTTTCTGAAGAAGATATCATGAATGGAAAAAAAAAAAAGAAGAAAATTCTTAAGAGGTTTTGCGGGTAGTGAGAGAATGTGACTGAGAATCAGTAAAAAAGGTATTATTTAAAGAAAGAAAGGAATTTGAAGCGTGTAGAGAGAGATTGAGAGAGAGGGAGGGAGAGAAATTGAGTGAGAGAGTGAGGAAGAGAGAGAGTGAGAGGGAGGGAGTGATAGGGCGGGACAGAGAGGGAGAGAGAGAGAGAGAAGAGTGTGAGAGAGAAAGAAAGAGAGAGAAGAATAAATTTAAAAGCAAATCAATAAAAAGATCTTAAAATGTAATTAGAAGGAGAAGGAGCATACGAGAATGAGGGAAAAGTAAACGAGATGAATCGATAGGGAGAGAGAGTGGGGGCGAGATTAAAAAGATGGTGAGAAAAATAGATGAAACAATAATAAAAAGTGTTAGAAGATAATCCCGAGGGAATGAAGAAAGGGGGGGGGGGGTATGAGAAGGCTGGGAGGGCGTAAAAGGTAGAGTAGGCGTAGTAGAGGCCCTAGATGAAGAATAGGTCTGCGAGGCAGGAGTGTGGTAGTGGAGGGGGGAGAGGCACTGTTTGCCAGACTGTCCGGCGCCAGGGGTTCTCGCCCCTACAGTACTCCACCCCCCACCCCCCCGGAGTCCATCCTTATCACTAAGCCTCTCCACTTTCAATTAGATCTGAATGCGCTGAGGGCAACAACCGCCTCTTCTTACCGAGCATTCGGAAACGCTGATTCCCAACAATCAGAATCTGTAGGAGTTCAATAACTGCAGTTATATTATTTTTCCCTATCCATTAAAAAATAAATATAATGTACACATTCCATTTAATAATGATTTTATAAATAAAACCATTTTCGTTCAATCAGAGTCTATCAAAGTCAACACATATATATTAGTCTATAATATATAAGTTTCGTGATATTAGAATAAATTATTTTGGCTGGGGTTAAGACTGCAAAAAAAAAGTTTTAGTAGGAAACCCGGCATAGATAAGAATATGATGAGGAAGAGAGTAAATAAATATATTTTGAAGAAGGAAGCATAAATAGAAATTATACAATTATAGAATACTGAATTGTTACATCACTCATACAATATGGAACAAAATAAAATGTAATGTACATATATATATATATATATAAGGAAAGTGTACATGGAATGCTGT
>KZ806908.1:737167-749202 GCA_000696205.2 Oncopeltus fasciatus | reverse complement strand
TATATATATATAATTTAGACTAGTCCAATGCAAGGTCAGTAGAGGTAGCAATGTGACTATGTTGAAGTGGACTCGAGGCTGAGATACGTATGCAAAGAGACTAATAGCATCTTGCTGGAGTGAGGGCGAGGAGAAGCCAGCCTGGAGCCCTGTCCAGCTTCCGGATAACGGATAGTGATGGAGAAGGGCGCGCGCTCTTTGTTCAGCCTCGTCCAGATGACGGAACGGTCGCCCTGCTTTCACGGGACTACAGCTCGGGACCACGGGGACCTGCAGGGTGCCTGCGAGCCCAATGACAAACTTCCACCAGTAATGTCAGAACTCCTCCTACGCACCACATTCTCCAGAGAGGACCAACGTGCTGACAAAGGCCATTCGGAAAACACGCAGCCCTAAACATTCTAACCTTTTAAGTAAATAAAAAATACTTGTCATCCCCAAAAAAATTATATTTTATCCTCAAGAGTATTTTTTAAATAGTTGTGATCTCCACAAGGCAGGGCTCGTACTCTATAGTATTCTCGTAGTTGAGTGTTTTTTTTATTATTTACTTATAAAGAAAACCTAAAATCTGGCTTAAGAAATATTCTTACTTTTCTTACTTCTTCAATGATGTAAATTATGTGTTTTATTCTTTTAGATGTAGATATTTTTTATGTCCAAGTAGGGCAATCCGTAAACCCAAGTACTGGCTGAACAAGTCAGGTTAGCAATCTACTGAATCAGTTCTCAGTTCAGTACTTGAGCATGATACACGTTACTCAATATTTAAAAAAAAAATTTTTTGTGGTATTTAATAACACGTAAGTTTTAATAATTTCTGTGAAAGAGAACAGAATAAAAAATCTAACTGACACGAACCTGGATCTTCTGCTATCCGGGCCGGTGCATTTTCCATTTATGCTTCCGAGACAAGTCCGATAAGATATTAAATTCCCCGCACTATTGTCGAGAATCTAACCTCAGAGGCAGACGAATATATCGTCAGGGACAGTTAGATTTTTTATTCTGTTCCCTTGCACTAAAATTGTTACTCAATATTCTGTCTCATAGGGGTCACATGGAGAACTGACATGGACATAGAAGAGTGATCTGCCAAAATTGCCGAAGAATTCTGGTTAGTACACAACCACAAAGCCCCGATATTCTGAAGAAATACTTCTCGAATGGCTTCTAAATGAGGGTCTATTCAGTGGAGACATAGCAGTAATGAACTGCCATAATATTTTATCAAAATTCACAGAATCTAACTAACAAGAATCAGTGTAAAAAGAAGTCTCAGAATAATCAGTTAACACATAAATGCACTCATTCAATGCTGAAAATATCCAGACTATGAAAACCTCATAGGGAAAAATATGAAATGGCGCAAACTACTTAAAATAAGTTCGCTATAAAATTAAAATTAACTTTCAAATTGAATTTTAAGGAGCGTGATATTGAAATAAGAGGCTTAGATGACTGAACTACTGCATAACATTTTTAGATCATTTTAAGTCCCTAATTTAAGAGTTTTTCATGCAGAATCTGCATAAACTAAGATTTTTCATGCTTAATTTAGATCGGCATAAATGATAGAAACTGAAATCTTGTAAAACTCTTCGTTAAATATGAGTGAAAAATGATAAACCACTAAATCTGGGCTTGCACTGCCCAGGAAGGATGAGTGGGAGTAGATATCAGTCATCAGTATGTAAATATCTTCTTTAAAAGTGTTTAAAGTAAAATTATTATACAACATACATTTTTTTTTAAATGTATATTGTTCTAATGTACAAAATTGGTTATTCTCTAATCCCCTTCCTCCTGCCCCTCATTTGAGAACAATGGACTACACCTTGACTATCAATTGCAATAACTACAACACAATTATATCTCAGTCTAACAAGATATCTAAAAAATCCTTCTCCCCAGAAATGTATAAAAAAACATTTTCTAGAAATACATGACAACCTTACACCTGCAGATATTATTTTTACTCCAAAACTCGTTCAAATTTTTCTACTTCCTGAAACTGATAACATGTACACAACAGCTGGATCATATATATGGTATAACAAAAATGAAGTGAATCTCCATCAAATCAATTTTCAATAAAGATCATCTACCCAAACAGTCATATTACAAATAAAATATTACTAGCAGTTCACCCACTTAACAGAGAAAACATCAGTGCCATATTCTTTGGGTCCCTGGACACAGTAACATACAAGGGAATGAACAGGCGGATAGACTTGCTAAATCAATTTCTCTTGGTCATTTACATAGCGAGGTATTGCAGACTCATTTAATGTCACATGAGTAGAACGGATCTTGACCCTTCGTTTTACCTTATGGCGGGCTAGAGGATATATATTTTTCTAAATAATGACACAAAATTCGGTGTTATGTTTTGTTTTTGTTTTCTGAAAGATGAGTTCGTTACTGCCTGAAATCGGTCCAAGTGGGTATGGACAGAGTACGTTAATATAAACCTTTAAAAAAGCCTCTCATCAATAAGAATTAATGAAAAGTTTAAAAGATTTCCCCGTTACAGAGGTCTTAAAACAGTGTGAATACTTGAACTGCCTTCGGGATAATCTGTTAAAACAAAAGCTCATCAGCAGCAGAGAAAAAATACGTCATCTCCATTATGAAATAAGAATTCTGATTTTACGAATAAGGGTAAGTAGCTTTTATACAAAAAAAAAAATCAAATTAATTTACCCCTAAGATCGAGGAAACTTTCAGGGGCATAACCTTTTATAAGGAGCTTAATGATACCACCCTTTCTCATTCTCCCTCACTCAAAAAACTCCCATCCCTGAATATTCTGCCTTTGACATTTTACTAAATTCCAGCTAAATTCTCTTTTTTTTTCCTAATTCATTTAGTAAGAGCATTCGACTTATTCAAGAAACCAAAAATAATTGTAGTTAATAACTCTGAATAACTAACTATATAACTGAGAAATAAAATAATGTGCTAGAGTTAAATTTATACCTCAGATTCATTTAAAATTAAGTTCCGAGTAATTCTGATTTTCATAATCTATTCATAACCCAAAGTTTAAAAATATGGAGTGCCTGACACTTAAATGTAATTACATACACTGTATTTCATTAAATTCCTACCAAAAGTAATATTCCAAGTATGCAGTCGTGTTATGGTTTTTCGGCCAAGGCAAGTTACTAGATACATCCTAAAATAGGTTAGATAGCACGACCCCTTCAAAGGATCAGTGCAGTGAAGTGGCAGGTCGCCCGCCCCGTTGGAACCAAAGTAAAGGAGACCTATTTGAGCTGATCGGGAACGAAATAGTCAGCTTTTATACAGTTCACAGCTGACTGTAACATTCTGAGCGCTCTTGGTTATTCCATAGTGGTTTGAGGATCATCTCTAGTGATATTTTTACCCTTCTCCGAGGGATACAACTAAACCCTCACATATTACATTCTGTTAAAAATAAATAAAAACATTTTGTAATTTGATTACAATAAATAGTAAAAAAATAAATGACAATAATGAAAGTCACATGAGGAGAGAAGGTGACCAGTGACACCACTCTCAGATTTTCAGATTTTAGACGAAATTATTAAAATCACAAATGACTGTTAAAATGACACCTACAGTTCCTAAAAAAATTTTAGAGCCCTAGGATTGAAACCTCATTCGAAAGCGTGAAATCCTTGATACACGTCTCTTAATTTGAATTCGAACATGAGTTATACTACGCACGAGGGAAGATCGGTCAAGGTTCGTTCCTTGAATTTGAATAAATAAAACTAATTTGTAAACAAAAAACATTTTTATTATTGTCAGCGTTTCGGCCTAAAATTTCTTCAGAGCACGGTGTAGAGCCTGCTCTCCTCTTTAATTTTGTTTCAGTTGCAGGAGACTCTCTCCCTACACCCCCGCCCATTCCCTGAAGAAGACATGAAATTTAGGCCGATACGTTGGCAATAATGAAGACTTTTTTGTTTATAAATTAGTTTTTACCTCTTCAAATTCAAAGATCGAATCCTCGACCTCAGGATCCTCGAATCTTTGACAGTAAATATTTCTATTACAGTTTTCATAAAATAAAATAAAAAAATTTTCTTTACTGTTTTCTATTAGTATTTCTGGGAGACGATATATATTAATATACATACAAACAAAAAAATAAGTACTTTACACACTCCCAGCTACTGGGACAAAGGGGGCGGCAGGCAGTCTGTAAGGAACGTTCAAACGCCAAGGAAGAAGGAAGGATGAGGCAGATAGAGGCAATATCGATTTCAAGCAGCCTATTTCCTACTGATTCTCCAAAGCCGGCGCACACTACGTCATCAGCGACGTGGGAGGGGGGGGGGGAATCACTTCTCCCTAATGAAACTAACACTCCATTTTCGTCGAGGGGAGGGAGGGGGAAATTCGGCGAGGCACCAAGTTATTACTACATTAGATACTGCACACCAACAATCACTGCTTAACCCTCTACTTCTAATCAGGGTTAAAGAGATTAACTTTCAGAAATAAGGGTATATAAAGGGGATATAAATATTTCAATAAAAACAAATAGATAAATAAATAAAATCAGTTTAAAACCACTTACATTTCCCAACACACTACTAACACTCTACTTCTTCTGAATCTTATAGAAAATATCACTTCGAAAACTATATGCAATCAGGAATGTCTCAGAAGCAAATCTTAACTTAATTCTAAGAGACCCCTTAGTAGTGTGGTAAAAAAATTAATTTACTTAAGCATAATTATTTAAGATGAAACAGCAAATAACAATAGTTTTCACTGTTCTCAAACAGAATTTCACTCTTTGACTAACTTAACAAATTTCTTAAGTCGACAATTCATTAGTGCAACATTGCACGTATAACAATCAACACCTGTGATATATTGAAACCACTAGTTACTATTTTACGTTTTTAGTGACCACAAAAATCGGCCTTATGAAATATCTTTCTAACACAGAAAAAAAAAAAAAAAAAGTGTAAGCACGATTAGGGTTTCTAGAAAGCATAAGTGATGAGGATTTTACACCAAATTTACAAGTTTACGAAGAATTGGGACTTCGAAACTAGAAGGAATACTTCAAATACTTCAACAAAGTTTTGGAATTATCTCTTTTGGTCTAAGGCAGTTGGTTTAGCAATTAGCACCATCAATATAAGGGTATTCTTACAAGCATTAAAAATATTTATTAAACTTGTAGTTAATTTTTTTAAATATCTAACTATAATCGAACTGACAGTATTAAACCAATCAAAAATACAAAGTTTTGTCATTTGTTGGGGTCGGTCAAGGTAGAGTACTTTGACCCAAACAAATAAAACACCTGCTAATAATCTCCACGGCCTTAAACTCTCCATTTGAAATTAAGTTTTACTTTTCAAGATAAGTAGATTCCGAAGATATAATGTAAATTTCAAAACCGCTCCAAATATTTTCCTGTGATTCCTCTATCTCAAACTTGGATTGGCCCATCATCTTCTGTCCTGGGTCATTATCCGACAAGAAGGAACCCAGCTCACTCCCGAGTGGTGAGTACATTCAACCAATGTACATTAGACTCGCCCCCCCCCCCCCCAACTGGTTGCTACCCCTTAGTCATATTTCTAACAGCACCTGGCTCAGTCATCATCAATCATCCCAACATGACAGTACCACTTAAGTTTCAGTGCTTCCAGGACATTCCCTGCAGGCCGAACTCCGAGGTTTTATCTAATTATTTCATTCCTCTCTTGTCAGCCCTCCCTAACTACTTTTCTTGGTACCTGACTTTTGCAACAGCAACTGATTGACCTGCATTTATAAGGAAGCCAACTCTTTGAACCATTAAGCAGCTGAAATACGGCTTACAGATTCAGATCTTTACATCATTACAGATATATCATATTTTTCCACTAGGATTCCGGGTTTTTAGGTACATCACCAGACCAGCCTTCAATGCTTGACCTAAGTCCTCAGCCTTCCTGAGCTTTCATTCCGTCCCAGTACCCAGGTAAACTTGATCATCCACATCAAGGTGTTTCCCGTTCGAGTTGGAGGTTATCCGCTATACACCCTACTTTCCCTACCTTACATTTTCTATTATATATGTCAAGGCTTCTCCTTCTAAGCTCCCCCGTCCACTGCCCCACAGCAGCTTGTAATGTCCCTGAGAAGGAACCAGTACAATATCATCTGCGTATAGGAAACATTACACTTTCACTTCTAATAGAATCCAGAATCCAAAAACAGCTCTGGGGTTCCTCTTACACACTTTCAGCATGTGATAAAAAACTACAAGGAATTTTTGTCGTCCATACCCTTATTTAAATGCAATATAAAAAATTGAAGGCCCAGAAGACGGTAGACGGATTCCATGAAAGACAAGATTTGACGGACGAGCATCACCTGAATGTACACCACATTTTAAAACGAGATAAAGAATCAAGAGGAGCTTTCAGGTCTAGGGAAGGGAGATAAATTTCTATCAAAGATTTCAGATGGTAAAATGTAATAACTGATTCACCCCAGAATATTTAAACTCTCATATACAGCTCAAGAATACTTGTACTGGTGATATTTTTTATGATCAATTTTCTTTTATTTAGCTCTAGTAACAAAAATGTATAAAATTTAAGTATTTCATTACCAAAAAAACACATATTTTTGTCATCAACTTTATGATAGGTTACAGATTATGATTTTTTTAAATAATATGATTGATTATGAAGACGAATAATTTCATTCTTCCTAAATAAACAAATAAAGAAACATATCGAACATCGTAAATCACCAATAATGTTCAACGATAATGTTCAGATATAAGCGAAGTTCATTAGAAGAGAACCTCAGAAACTTTCACATGAAACTTCACATAATACGGTAATCGTGGAGGACAAGAAAGAAAAAACCAAGAGACCAAAAAAGAAAAAAAAATGGTAGACATTTTGATTGTTAGAGGAATTCGGTTAATTCCTTGCATTTAAATGGATCTGATGAAATACCGAAACACGGTTAAACTGGATAAAACCGAAATTCAGAACTACTAATAAACCTGTTCAGCCACTACCAAAACAATTTTAAAAAGCGTAGGTCAATTTCATATCTCTCTCACTCTCTCTCTCTCTATCTATCTCTCTCCCCTCCTCCTCTCCCACCCTCTCACTCTCTCTCTCTCTCTCTCTCTCTCTCTCTCTCTCTCTCTCTCTCTCTCTCTCTCTCTCTCTCTCNCTCTCTCTCATTCTCTCTCTCTCTCTCTCTCTCTCTCTCTCTCAATAATTTTGCTATATGTTTATTCCGTTAAAATAAAGATATTTAATTTTTTTTTTAAATTCATATCAAACTTTATATCCCCCAAAAAATACAGAATTAATACTTAATAGAATGTCACGAAACGGAGAAATTATATTTTTGTAGTTTTGCTTTATCGACACGTTACAATTTGCGGATTCTCTGTCCTGCCAGTCACGCACACATAGACCGCACGAGTAATCCTGCATATTAATTATATCTGACACATACACGAGAGGACATGAGCGACATGCATATTTTTTTTTAGTCTAAGGAATGAATATCATACAAAAAAAACCTCATTATAAATGG
Source organism: Oncopeltus fasciatus (assembly GCA_000696205.2). NCBI lineage: Eukaryota > Metazoa > Arthropoda > Insecta > Hemiptera > Lygaeidae > Oncopeltus > Oncopeltus fasciatus. Next base: position 741,630 of record KZ806908.1, on the reverse strand, counting down.
CATAAAACGTAAAAATATCACACGTAGGAACTACAAAACTAAAAAAATCTCCAATGTAAATTCTAAGAGAATTTTGCAGCTTCAGATTTACTTAATATTATTTTTAAAAATATGAATTTAATATTTAACCCAATATTAACATTTAAATTTTTCATAGCAGTTAACTTTACCATAATGAAGTATATATTTTATTATAATTTAATATATTCAATGAAAATAAACTTCTAAATGACTTATTGTGATAATCATTTAGTTTAAAGTTAAGTAAACTAAGAATTTTTCAGAATTTAGGAAATAATTGTTAGAGGTAAAACAGTAACCACTTTTCTCATTTTCTAAAGAACCATTTTAATACTCGTACGTAGTACCGATCCCACCATTCTCAGGATGCCAGCCGATCTCTATTTTCAAGACAATAGCCTACAAGACTCAAGTTTCACCGAAGTATCGGGTATGAGACAGATAATCCTACATATTCATTCAAAATTACTAGTCAATATGGAATTCCTTATCCAATCTCTTCTATAGGTCTGTGTCAAGAATCGGCCCAACTTGGTGGACTCAGAGTAAGACTTTTGTCGGGTAACAAGCAAGATACTGCTCCTGGTTCAATTCAGAGCGATGTATATTTCCATTACAGAAATACAGAATATACAAAAATAAAATAAATACACACTCTAGAGTGCGGCATAGATAAGTTATTGTCAACACATAATTTTAATAATCAACCAAATTAAAAATTTTTTTCAACCTTTCAATAATTTACATGAAGCCCAAGGTGGGCACCCTATTCTAAACACCCATAGTATCAACCTAGCTTTTAATTCTCGAAATATGCCTCAACAGGATGAAATTTGAACCGCTGATTTATTTATTCCAAACGATATTTTATTTAATTCATCGTTTCCATTAGTAACCAATATACAAAATCTGAATTCTTTAAAATATAAATTATAATTACAACTATCAGATCGTTTATAGACAGAAGTGTATTTTTGTGTTGTGTATGTGGGGGGGGGGGGTGAGAATTGAATGACACCAGTTGTAGCATATAATAGATAAAATTCATTATTTAGGTAGTATCTCAGATCTTACCTTAATTGGCCCGCAAAAAAGATTGTCAGTAAGCGTGAGTGTGTGTATGTCAACATTCTGAAGGCCATAGCTTTTAGTTTTCGCAAGCTGTTTTTAAACGCAAAAGAAAAGGCTAAGTTGAATGTTATTTTATTTAAAGCTGGTTTATGGCTCACAATTGTGACACTTCACAAAGTGCTGAGCAAAAAGGCCAGGTTGTCTTAACCCTCAAAATACATTTATATAAGCTCGAGCACTTATCACGCCATAGAAGGCTATTTTCCGGAGTACTTGAAGTGAGAGATGCGCCCAAGCCTTTATAAATATACTTTGAAGATTGAGACAACATAGCCTTTTATATAGGGCTTAAATATGATCCCGCGAACCAGCTATAAAAACAAGAATATTCAACTTGGCCATTCGATTCGAAGGTATTTCAAAATGAACTCAAATACTCAAATACTTGAGAATCACCCTCCACCTCTCAATTCCTCAGGGACGTTAGTATTTTTCTTTATCTTTCTTTCGGGCTTTGAACATCACTTATTCTCATGCATATCTCCTTTAAAGAAAAGTGGGTAATCTCCTTAATTACCACAATTATTGCGTGACGGACTTTAGTTTATTTTTTGGTCGTATTAGAAAATCAAAACATTAGAAGGGACAAAAGGAGAGTTTGTTGACCGTAGATATTATTCTTAGATGATTTTAGTTGGGGTTCGGTCAAGGTAGATAAAAAAAAAAACAAATTTAAAAAGTGTATTTTTTAATAAAGGATTATCTGCCGACGTTTCGGCTAACATTGTAAGCCATCTTCAGGGCTATCATAAAGATGAGAGAGGACGTCCTGTCCTAAAGTTCACATTTCCATGACTTGTCACTGTCATGGAAATGTGAACTTAGGGCCAGGACGTCCTCTCTCATCTTTATGATAGACAGCCCTGAAGATGGCTTACAATGTTAGCCGAAACGTCGGCAGATAATCCTTTATTAAAAAAAACACTTTTCTTAAATTTGTATTTTTTGGGATCTAACTTGACCGAACCCCAACTAAAATCATTCAAAAAGGATTAGAAGGGACATTCACATGACATTGAAGTTCCAATACAAATATTCAATAAATGAGATGCTAAAAAATTCGCTTACTTTACACAGCTCCTGCTTTAGCTTTACTCATTTTGATTTAAATAAATCAGGATGGCATAGAAAGAATGAATGGCCTAAAAATAACCTGTTATTTTGAATACAAAAAAAAAATAAAATTTTGGGAATGTAACCTTCGAATTAAATTCAACTACTCGAATGAAAACAAGGCAGTTTGTTGTTACAGCCACGATAAGCAGGATGTCGAGAGGATAGGCCTATATATCTCGTGTGCGGTGGTAGACGAAGGGCCTGCTATAAACAACAGTCCTGTTAATTTTAGATTGTTGAAACGCAGGGGGTCTACGGAGGATGGCTACCGCCCCAACCGCTGACCACAAGGAATTCCAGGCAGACAATTACCTCATTCTGCGCTCTTCCTACGTCTGGATTCGCCAACGCTGCTTCACTACTCGGCTCTTGGACAATCCGTACTCAAGGACTTAGGACCAAGAGCTTGATGGTCCAGCTCTTGTGGGAGAGGATTGACAATCCTCCGTGATGTTTCTCAAAACGTAAGCCAAGGAGAATAGTTCATTCCCGGAAACTGGCTTCTATTCACAAATAAAACATAACTTTAAAAATTTAGAGGAATCCACCTTTGAATTATAACTACACTATACTATAACGATATGGTAGTTCCAAAATAACAGTTCATACGGCAGTAGTATTTACTGAAAAAATTTATTTTCATACTAACAGAAAATAATAATAAAATGTTTTAGTATTTTAATATACTAGCTTCGAAGATTGTTACATAGGAATGGTAAAACCATAAAAAAAAGAACAATTCACTATTAAGTGCCCTTGTTAAATTACGTTACTACATAGTTAATCCCGTGATTTTTTTTTTTTTTTTGTGCAATAATTTTATCTTCGAAAAGGCCGAAAAAGGATTTCAAAAAATGTAACTAACGAGTAATAGGGATAAAAAAAAAACGAAAAAGATAGGCGATGAAACCATTTGACTATGGTACTTTGATAACACGAAAGATATAAGAGCTAATGCATCGTCTATTCTTCAGTTGAATAACAGTAACAATCTTAACATTTTTAATAAATGCTTGATTAACGGAGATAATAAATCTCTTGCAATAAGAGAGAAAAAATATGCAAAGAATAAAAAAATTGCTACTAATTACAAATAAAACACTTTTCATTACAATAATAATTTCGGTTACATGTAAAAAATATCATAATACTTAAAACGAGAGTTTTTGACTGTAGAGATCATTTGTAGATGTTTCACAATTTGGGTTCAGTCAACGTAGATCCCAAAAAAAATTTTTTTTTTAATTTGCAATTTTTAATTATCTGCAGAAGTTTCGGCTAACATTGTAAGCCATCTTCAGAGTTATCATGAAGGCGAGAGGGGAAGTCGTGTCACCTGGATCCTATACGCATGACTGTGACCTGTATCTCATATTCCATATCCCCAGTCATGAACATTTGATCCAGTTGACACGACTTCCTTCTTTGTCTCCTCTAGCCTTCATAATAGCCTCCTGAAGATAGCTGAAATATCGGCAGATAATATTTTTTAAATATACATTTTTTTGGATCTAACTCCAACTAAAAAGCATCTACTCATAAATATTTTTGTATTCAAGACCGATGAATCTCTAAACCATACATACATAGGTAGTGCGTTTTCAACCAAAGCGGATAATGGTGACTTCGGAAATTCCGTCATACCGGGTTTCTTCTGTGATTCCCCCCCCCCCCCACCATTTAACGATAGTAAATAGGCATACTAGATTACTAAATAAATCAAGGCTGAGAGAGAGGTACTGCATTATAAACCTAATCCGGGAAAAAAAATGTTCCTTCCTCACACATTGATCATGGAAAATTTCAATAGTAAATACAAATTTGTCAGTTATGTTATGAGAGGGAAATAAAAACAAAACAAAATTGGGAGGGAAAAAGGGTACTTGAATGGGGAAACATCTATCGATTCTTGCCTCAGCGCCTTAACAGACAAGGTTTAATAATTCACTTGGAAACTTCTCGCAATACTAGTGTACTACGACAGCGGGTAATGTACAAATAAAGCAGAGGAAGAAGGACTTCTTAGGAATGAAGAGGGGCATTTGAAAAGAAAATCAGAAGAGGTCTTCATAAAACAGAATTGCAAAAGAATGTCGCTATTCAGGCTGTAATCATGTCAGACTTTTCTCTTTTTTTTTAATGTGCTAAATATTAACACTAAGATGCAATAAAAGTAGATAAAATTTAAATATATA